>VUYV01000004.1:8659012-8721363 GCA_008711295.1 Anarhynchus alexandrinus
GACTTCATCTGCCAGTTCCCTCAGGACCCGCGGATGTGCCTCATCAGGTCCCATGGACTTGTGCACCTTCAGATTCCTCAGGTGGTCTCGCACTTGATCTTCACCTACAGTGGGCGGTTCTCCATTTTCCCAATCCTCGCCTTTGCATTCTGCATCATGGGCAGTGTGGCTGCAGTCCTTGCCAGTGAAGACTGAGGCAAAAAAGTCATTGAGTACCTCAGCTCTGTCTCTGTCCTGGGTAACCAATTCTTGCATTTCCTTCTGGAGAGGGCCCACATTCTCCCTAGTCTTTCTTTTCTCGCTGACATACTTAAGAAGGATTTTTTGTTTGTCTTAATGTCCCTGGCCAGATTTAGTTCTATCTGGGCTTTAGCTTGTCTAACCCGATCCCTGGCTGCTCAAATGATTCCTCTGTATTCTTCCCAGGCTACCCGCCCCTGTTTCCACTCCCTGTAGGCCTCCTTTTTCCTTTTGGTCATGTCCAGGAGCTCCTTGTTCATCCATGCAGGCCTCCTGGCTTTTCTGCTTGCCTTCCTCTTTGTAGGGATGCATTGCTCCTGAGCTTGGAGGAGGTGGTCCTTGAATATTAACCAACTTTCTCGGACCCCTCTTCCCTCCAGCGCTTCGTCCCACGGCACCATACCAAGCAGATTCTTCAAGAGGTCAAAGTCAGCTCTCCCAAAGTCCAGGGTTGTCAGCCTGCTGCACACCTTCCTCGCTGCCTCGAGGATTTTGAACTCGACCATTTCATGGTCACTACAGCCCAGGCTACCCTTGAGTTTGACACTGTCTACCAGCCCCTCCTTGTTGATAAGAACAAGGTCCAGCATAGCTCCTCTCCTCGTTAGCTCCTCAACCACTTGGAGAAGGAAGTTGTCCTTAATGCAATCCAAGAACCTCCTGGATTGCCTATGCCCGGCTGTGTTACCCTTCCAACAGATGTCAGGGTGGTTGAAGTCACCCATGAGAACCAGGGTCTGTGAATGTGATGCTGCCCCTATCTGTCTATAGAGGGCTTCATCCACTTGGTCTTCTTGGTCGGGTGGCCTGTAGCAGAGCCCCACTGTAATGTCCCCTGCTCCTGATTTTCCTTTAATCCTGACCCATAGGCTCTCAGTTGGCTCTTTATCCATCCCTAGACTGAGCTCCACGCATTCCAGCTGCTCGTTAACATATAAGGCAACACTGTCTCCTCATTTCCCTTGCCTGTCTCTCCTGAAGAGCCTGTAGCCTTCCATGCCAACGCTCCAGTCGTAGGAGTCATCCCACCAAGTTTCTACAATGCCAGTGAGATCGTAGCCTTGGAGGCATGCACACATCTCTAGCTCCTCCTGTTTGTTCCCCATGCTCCGTGCATTTGCATAGAGACACTTCAACCGTGTCCTCGTTGAGGCTGACTTGGCTGGAGCATGAGGAAGTCTTTCCGCTCTAACATAAGCATCAAATAGTATCTTGAGAGCCCAGTAACATAGAGATGTTAATAAGCATGTGAGGCTTCTTCCAACTAAATAACAGTTTTCTTTCTGACCCCTTGCTCCACTCTTCCACATTTAGGGCAACCAGTGGAAGTTAAGTACTGGCTGCACAGGTAGCAGGCAGTCCTAATTTAAGCTAAACATCATATAAGAAACACTGACGCAAAAAAAAGAGATCACTGCTGAAAAAGCCCTGGAAAACAAGTCACTAGGGGAGACTCTAAAGAGAAAAGGTGCTTTAGGAACTGGAAAAGTTGCCTAGTGTGCAATAGGTCAAATTGACTAAGAGCAGGGACACAACAGTTGACTTTCAGAGCTGAAACTAAATAAGCAGACTTTTGTCCACAGCTAAAACACCTCCTTCCCCTCCAGTGAAAGTTGCTGCCAGTGTAACACACCTGCTTAAAGAGGAGGAAACCACTAAACCCACATGTTCTCATTTTATGAAGTCTGGTTTCCCATAGTCATCCACAGGTGATGAATGTACCATCCACAGTGGACATTGACTCCTCCCTGGGGCAAAGGTAAGCAAAATGAGAGATAACTGGTAAATGGGGAGGTTTATTAACCCTTTCTTGCCAACCACATGGCCAAATTCTGAATATGTTCTTCCACCCACACAGGTAGCTGAAGTAGTGTGAAGTAGACAGTGTTTTGGTGTGACAGCTGACAAGGTTCCTTGGGGTTGTCAACTGCTGTGCAGAAGGAACGGCGATATACCTTTGACAAAAACCACTCAGATGTGTTTAGAGGGGGAAAGTTTTGATAAAGCCTTTTGAGGCTGTACTTTTCTGACATCAAGCATTCATCCCACTGGCATATTAATAAAGTTGTTATGATCCCAATGGGTTCTGATTCTTGTAAAGTGATTATAATCCTAATGATATTCCAGATGTAGAAGAGAGATAAATCTGGAGAAGATTATTAGACAGTGGTATAAGATGCTCAAATTCATTGACAGGTATACCAATATGTAGATTATATAGTTTAGTTTATAAGCAGGATCAGCGCAAAAAAGCTATTTCCTGAGCTTACCTTGAAAGGCTATTTCTACATTTTGTGTTAACTTTTTCTGCCAGATAAAGAGGATGTATGCATGAAAAAACTAACAGCTTACTAGTGGTATTCTGTTTTGTAAAAGCACTTCCTTGATTTGATAATAAAGGATGTTAACCCTTATTTCTTATTTTCTGTTCAAATGACTTTCTATAATAACGTAGCATGCTAAAGTGAGCACGATGACAGTAGCAAGGACCAATTCATTAAACCTGATCTCATTTCAAGTCCTATCTGACAACAAATGCAAACCTTCTGCTCCTCCCTTCCAGAAAAGGGTGACTATCCTCTGTTCAAGGTCCGTCCTCTTCTATCACTTATCCTCAATTTATTATCTTTCTGCTACGTAGACTCATCTTTACTCATAAATTTTATGTTAAGCTCCACAGTTTCCAAAGCCTACACCAATCTGTACCATTTATTTATCAGCTTTATGAAGACCTTTCACCTTTGGAAAGCCTTTCTGCCAGGCCACCAAAGGGACTGTGTTCTTGCAGCTAACAGACCTGCCTTTCCCCACAGCAGCCAGCAATTGGCTCAGCAACAGTCCCACACAGCTCCCCTTCAGCCTCACCATCCTGGAATAAAAGAGGGGAGAGGGCTACTGAAGGAAGAAAGAGGGGAAAGAAGAAAACCTAAACTGGTGGAAGGGAAAAACAGAGGAAGAGGCAATGAAGGAGGCAGATAGGAGGACAAAAAAGACTGAAGAGTAGGAAAGGAGGAAACTAAAGGGGAAAAAACAAACAATGCCCACTCTCAAGGCTAGATGCTTTCTGCAGTTTAGCCTGACTGCGGCAGTTGGACCTATCCTTCACATGTACATTGAAGCTCTCAGACCACAGATGAAGTTTGGACTTTCTTGGTGTTCTGCAGGAGAGTTTATTTAATGTTATTTCCATAGGAGGTAACTACTTTATTTTATAGACTGTAGAGCATCTGGACAGCAAAAAAAAAACCAAACCCAAAAACCGAAAACCAACCAACCAACCAACCTACCTAGATTCCAAAGTAATAAATGAACTCAAGACTGCATTCACTGAAGAGGTTTCCACTGACTTCAGCAGAGCTTGGAAAAGAGCTCAGTTTCCAACTGAAAACAATTTGTAGCTACCTGCTCAAATTCACATGCTTTTGCTAAATCAAGACTCTGCATGAATGCATGAATGTCCTAATTCCCACGGAGCTGGTTTGAATAAGTGCCTCTCCTGGAGTAGCCGTGGTCTGACTCCTGGTTGTTGGGGACAGCTGGATCAGGAAACACAGCTCAGGACTGGGACCTTATGCTGGATTAGAGAGAAAAGCCCTGGTCCTGGAGAGCCCACATTTGACTTGTTAGAAGTGCTTCAGCACAAACAAAACAGCTATGTAGGGACTAAGTGGATTTTCAGAGGGGATGCTGTACCTCTTCCACCAGACCTGTTGGCTTCAGCTTTAGTAATCAGCATGAGATGGAGATACTATAGCACAAGAAATAGCCAAGAGCAGCAGCAGGTCTTTGTTTTCCAAGTATGTGTAAGAAGGCCATTCTTTTTGTTCCAGCAATGAGCACACAGTCTCCTGGGTGCTGTTCTGGTCATTCATGTGTCTAAATATTCATTTTCCTGGGCAGAATCTGTTCCTTCTCACACAAATTCAGTTGCCCTTGATAGTTCCTTGGAACAGAAATTTCTTTACAATGAATTATTATTGCTTGGTTTATTTCAGGACTTTTTTTTCTGCTTCACAGACCAGTTTCCCCATACATGACTAATTCCCTGACACACGCTCTGCTGATTACTCTCCCTGCTCTGCATCAGGAACTCTGTTCTCTCCCACAGTGTTGCCCTTCCACTCTGCTTCTGGAAGACACCCCCAGCGTGATCCCATCGTCTCTGCAGCTTTTCTGGCTCCGCACCTGCCTCCCAGCCTTCCCCCTTGCTGCCAGGTAAGAAACCTGCCAGGGCTCGACCTCCCATTCCAACAGGGTCTGCATTTTCCAAGTTACCACTTAGAAGCACAGAATGATGTGGAAAGACGAGGTATGCAAAATCTATGGATTTCAGCCCACTCCTTAGACCTAGCTTTCTCTGAAGAGGACTACTTGCCAGCAGAACATTGACTTAAGTAAGAATTTCTCATCTTTAGGACCCCATGAAATCTGCCTTCCAGTGTTTGTATAGCTCCGACCTCTTACATAGTTCTGAGAGTTTTTCCTCCATCAGATTGGTAAAGCAGCACTTCTCTTATCAGCATGCTATGTCACTCATACCACATGCAAAACCAGGGTCAAATTGTGACTCTTATGACCCTACATACCAACCCTTCCATAGACCTTTTCAACCTAATAAGGAGTGAAGACCAACACCAAATTGAGTGGTATATAGGGTACCTTCAAAGGGTTGGATGGGCCATGCAGAGGTGAAATATCTTGCCCAGTGACCCAGCTGAGATCCCAGGCCACTAGACTCCCATCTCCTTTCTCTGATCTCAGCCTCTGTCAGAAAACCCAATTCCTCTTGAAACCATCAGTTCTTATACTGCTGGCCCTATCAAGCCACAGTGTTAAGTAGCTCCCCTAAGGGGTGAATCAGCGGCTGTTCAGATTGCCTGGACAGAGACCCAGCTGCCCTGTGACTCGGCCTTCCTTAACTGAGAGAATCCCAAGTCAACACAGTAGATCAAGACCTAGTAATCCCTATAAAAGAGAAGCACTTGCTCTTCAAACATGAGCCTGAAGGCTTGTGAAACAAAGGTATACTTTAATAAAGTATGATTAAAGAGCTGGAAAGGTACGTAATAAAGGGAAAGAAACAACTCCTCTATTTCACACCCCAATCCAACCGAAATACGGAGATAAGATAAAATCATGCTGTTTACTCACTACTTTAAAAGCTCTGTTCTCCCTGGATGCAGTTCACCTTCAGCTAGTGACGCCAAAAGAAGGTGCTTCTGCCTTGCTCTCTTGCCCCTTGTTCCTCAAGGGTTCCCAGAAGCAGGGATTTCAAAAGCAAGATCAGTCACACTGAGCCGAGTGGTAGCAAGACTTTATATATGGGAGTGGTCAGAAGGGGAGGGTGATGTAATGAAGACCTATCTTTGAGCAGTAAAGGCATGCCACCCTTCCCCCTCCCTGTCCCTAAAGAATTGCTGGCTCACAGGGCAAGCTGAGAACAGAATGGTCAGACACTTTCCGTGCCGTACTTTCTCACGGTAAAGAGAACAGCATACAGGGTGGAGAGCAAGGAAAGATCAAACTTGAATGGAGCCAATACTTTGATGTTGGGTAGTCCCAGGAGTGAATCCGTAGTGGCAAAGTTGTTTCTTTCCTTTTCTTCATGCATCGAACAATACTCCGCCAGTTGCTGGGTTTGCCTGTGGCACAAGCCCTGACAGCAAGGACACCCTCTGCATTAGAGCACTGTTGCCCCCATACCCACCCTGTTAGGGAAAATCCCATTCCCACAGTCTTCGAAGTTAGCTGATGCTGGAGCAATGCCCAGCTACATGGCCACAGGGGCTGGGAGCTCTGTGGAGGAGAAGGAACGTGCATCCCATAAAAGGTGGTGTCCTGGACACTGACCTGGGAAGCTCTTGAGAGGCACATCCTGCCCTTCTCCATCAGAGGAAGTCTTGTAGCCTGTGAATGGAGAGGAAATCTCTCAAGGATGTACCATTGCTCTCCAAAGGGAAAATAATTCATTTTCAACTTCCTTCATGACAGTTTTTTTGATCTTTCACTGAAGGGCTTGTTTGACCATGAAAAGCCACGTTAGGCTTTTCACATTAGGACAAGGTCTGACTGATTCAGAGCTTATAAATTATTGGTTGAGTATCTCTGGAATAGCTGTATAAAGGAGATGCCAAGTCTAACAGAAGATGTGTAGCTGTAACAGTCTTCGTAGCTGAGCAACTGGAAAAGGCAGGAGCCAGCCCAGGCTTTCACAAAAAGGAATTCATAGAGTTACTGTCACCCACCAGCAACAGCACCAAGATCTGCAGGATCGTGCAACAGCAGCCAAATAAATGCCACCAGCTCATAGAATTGAAATCCCGCACCAACAGGAACCTCCATGGCTATTTTCTTAGGATTGGGTGGGGAAGGGAGATGTGGGAATGACTCTTGCAAGCAGAGCTGCTTGTGCAACGCATAGTGAACTGGACTGGAGAATGATCCTACTTTTTCCCCTTCCCAGGTTGTTTTTCAGCCAGAGATCTCCCCTGTCCTCTTCACGTAACACTGTGCCAGCGTAAGTAAGGGAGATATTTAAAACACTCTAAGAAGTGTTCCTGTACACCAAATCACGGTCCAAATCCCATTTACCCTAAGGAACGGGCCTGCTTTGATAGTGTCAAGGGACCCAAAAGTAGATATGCATATGAGTTAGATCCCATTCTATCTGCTAGGAAGGCTGCATAAGAGATGCAGATCTAGGACAAAACAGCTTTCTCTTACATATGTAAGATTTGCTCACTATATTTGCACTCCCCTGCAAATTACATAAATGTGATCTCAGTAAACTACTCCCTCTTGTTCTGTTGCTTTGGAGGGGGCCTGGCTTTGGAGCTGTTGGGATCAAAACAGAAACAATTAACATTGAATTTTTCTGATACCTTTATCCAAAGAAGAAATCTGCACCCCTAGCAGGCATTTTTCAGTACGACCACAACTGCAGCTGACCCTGTCCATCCCAAGGAAAGCTCCCTATTCGCTCAAGGTGCAGCATGTCTTTTACAGGATAGTTTGAAGACAGCCTAAACATGCTAGGGGGGTGGCAGCATGCTGAAGATCCCCAAACTCCATAACCTGTCCAGATTGCCAAATTCTTACCATCACCACCACAAAAATGTTTACTACTTAACAGCATTTTTAAGCTACTATCAGGGCCAGGGAGCCTTACAAGACAACATGAGAAAAGCATTCACATCCCCATTTTAGAGACAGGGCAACAGAGACTATCTGGCTCACGGCTTCAGAGCAGGTCAGTGTCCGGACTGGAATAAAGAATCTTCCCCCTAGATTCCTTTAAGCATGTTGCTAGACTTCACCTCTCTTCCCTGTTATGTGTCTGATATATACAGTAAATCCAGACGCAGCTGGAAGTGACAAGTGCAGAGGCTGATAACGATCTAACTGTACAGTGCCTGGAGCTCTGCGGGCTGTTGTTTTCGCTGTTTCTCATGGCTTTGGTTCCCCCCCACTGTAAATAGGAAATGAATAAAACATGAAGGTAGCTCTGTCTCCTTGTGAAAAATGACAGCAGATTAGATTGCAGCAGAGGAGCCAGGGAGAAGTTCAAAGTGTATGCTACTTAATGGAAAACTTGTGGCTTATTATAGAAAGTTGTTGGGTGACTAATTGCTGTTAAAGTCTAACCAAAGCAAGAGGGCCCTAAAACCCGAGGACCAGGAAGAGCCAAGGTCCACTATACAAACCTTCACAAATCTTTTTTCCATTCTGCCTAAGAATCAGTGGGACTCGGGAGATGCGAGGCTCAGAAGTTATTCCTGGACATGAACGAACACTGAGCTGTGCTCAGCCCCACGGAGATCTGTGTGTGCAGCCCACCCAAGCTTCGCCTCGGGAGAGCCATGCTTCTCAGGAAGCCTCACAACTTCTTGTCCCTTTCTCAGCAGTTTCTACTGCAGGATCAGCTCTACCGCTCTCGGAGTAACAAATGAAACTCTCAGCATACAATTCAGACATCCTGGTAAGACAGAATCAGTCCTGAGTTACCTTAGTATGGCAAGTTTTCATATGGACCACTTAGCAGCTCCTGTGCCACAGCAGGGTAAGGGCTGCAACCTCTCAGAGAGGGATAGGGCAAAGCAGCAGAGACAAGGAACAATGCAGCCATCCCCAGGTCTGCTATCCCCACTCGTAAACCCACATCCCCAGGCCTGCCTCCACCACCACACACTGTGGGGCCACTCAGCTGACATGGCGATGGGAATCAACCCATCTCTGAGGGTGCTGCAGGAGCAAAGAGCCACTGACAGCTGTTCAGGTGCTGCGTGGGAAGAATTTTCACTGGGTCACTGAGAAGGCTTTAGAAAAAGTGACGATTTGCACTGAGTGTGCAGGGACTACATACTTTCCAGCTACACCTCCACCAGTCTCCAGTGGGAAAACCCACCTCTGGGATGAACACCCAGAAACAAGAGTTTCATGGGCTGAGGACCTCTGATTTACACCAGGATTCTTTTCCCTGCTGTGGGCAGGTAAGGATGGTGCTCAGCAGCAGCACAGGTAATTCATATGGCACTACACGGAAAGATCACATACCATGCTAGACAGCTCATGCTGTAAGTGAGAATCTGGACTTATATCTGTTTTATTCCAATGGCTCTCAGCACCTTCCACTCTCTGTTTGCTCCCCAGAATGACAGTCTTGGGAAATAAATGGATTTTTCTTTCTAAAGATGTCACTCCCTGCAGCTCCAAGTACTCCCCTAGTCATACCTTCAGGCTCACAGTCCAGTTAAGACTTGGGTAATGCAGTTCATCTCTGTGTGGCCAGTTGCAACCCAACAGTTTTGACCTTAAGAGGGAAATGCACAGTACAGATTTAGTCTTGATGAAAACATCCTTGAGCCAGAGCCCATATGTGGGATGGACACTACCATGCAATGGGGCGGGCTCCTGTCACAGCCCACGCTTCAGCAAAGCACTCAAGTATGTTCATCTTTCACTAGCCCAAGGGTATACACTGAAACCACCGGCTGATTCTGTGCTTTCCCAGGATGGTGGTCACAAAGTTCCTGCAAAAGAAGACCACAGAGACAGGAGCCTGTCTTGAAGGGTCTCTGCATCTGAGTACAGAAACCTTGCAGGTTAGATACTCACAGCATCTCCTTCTCAGGGCAGAGCATAACATCGGACTGGGAAGGGATACGTGCTCAAACACTGATAGATCTCCTGTCCTGAGAGAGGCAACCTGCTATCAGGAGAACAAGACTCACATCTCAAGTACAGGTCCCAAAGCCCTAGATAGGAGAAAAGAGTCCCTGTCTGGTTTATCTGGCCCCCTGCCCATCCTTCTTTAGGTTTGTTTATTTTGGTGCTGCAAAGGGCACCAGCTGGAGATATCAGAATCACAAGTCTCTGCTCAAAGCACTCACCACCTATCTTGGAAATTGTGAACGGGCCAGCTGGGCTGGAGGCAGAGACTGTACCAGCACGGCTCCTGGGAAGACCCGCTTGCCATGACTCTGCGAGGAGCATGCATGCTGCAGAGGCTGGACACACAGCTCTGCACAGTGACTGAGCACAGGAGC
Organism: Anarhynchus alexandrinus; assembly: GCA_008711295.1. Lineage (NCBI taxonomy): Eukaryota > Metazoa > Chordata > Aves > Charadriiformes > Charadriidae > Anarhynchus > Anarhynchus alexandrinus. The sequence goes on from VUYV01000004.1 coordinate 8,668,798, forward strand.
TTGGCCCTGTCAGCTCTCCCCCTCCATCCGGCATGGGTGGGCTGCTCTACATTTGCTCCAGAGCCTCCCTGTGTTGCGGTGGGTCAGATGCTGGATGTTTTCCCATCCGCTGAGCCCACACCTGCTACTGTTTCCACTGCCAGTGGGAATCGCAGCTCCTATTACCATGTTTCAACCCAATCTCTGGGGAAGGCTTTGTTTGTTTTCCCAATGTGCCAGGGCTGCAATTAGCTGGCAGAGCAGGCAGCAGGCCAGTCACACCTGCACTGCACGGCACAAAGGGATATGAGTGAGCAAGCTGCTTCACTGCTTTTAACCCCCCCTCACCCACCTGGGACCCCTGACAACTGCTCCCAGGCAGGGAGAAATGACGACAGATGGGAAATCACAGGCATTTGTCTGACTCTGCACTCTCAAAGATCACTGTGTCTCCCACAAGTTGGAAGGAGGAGTACCACAAACATAGTCACCCCCTAAATTATGAGAGCCACAGCAGTTAGTGCCATCAGGCACAGATGGACATTTGCAGGGGGGCAAGTGGCCTCCCCAGGGAAAGTCCCTCACTTTCGCCTGCAAATAGAGGTAAAGGGGCTTCCCACGGGCTGGGGCGATATCCCCAGTCTTATCCCTCCCCAAGACATCAGGCACACATCCCCGACTCTGGCCCTCTGATGCCTGAGGAGATGGTATAACCATTTTCTGATAGCTGTTGTGCCTCCATTTCCCCTCCTGTCCCCTGCACAGTTGCGTTGTAGCACTGGGGAAGAGGGATGATCTGCAAGTGAGGCCAGCCCTGGTGTGTAATGGGGGTTTGGGGGAAACGGACCTTGGGGATGCAACGGGGCTGCACCGCCTTGAGAGCTCCCATGGCCAAAAATCAACTTTGAACTCCAGCAGGGCAAAGCAGGCCTGCACAGAGATGAGAGACTAGATAAAAGAAACTTTTTTTTTTTTTTTTCAAGAGAGCAGGAAGGAGCAGGGGAGAGGGACAGAGTCCAGGGCTCGGTCTGGCTGTTCAGATCTGAGGCTACCAGAAACTCTGGCTGCTCTTGAAAGGGCTTCCTGCCTCCCCCCACACCACCCTGGCTGCCTCACTGGCCTCCGCCACAGAGATCCCACCAGCCTTAAGCTAATTTGGGCTCATGAGGGAGAGCACAGAAACACAATGGCGACAGGAATGAAAAGCAGTGGGGAGAATGACACCCAGGAGACTCATCCTTATCAAGGAACATTATATCAAAGGGGAGCCTCAGGGACTGGGAAGAGCCTTTTGTAAAACCCACGACTGAGCCAAATCCTCCAGTTTTTACATGTTGGTCTGCCAGGAACCCCATCATGAAGACTGCCCCAAAGGGGAACCCCTGTGCCAGGTCAGGCCATGTGCCAGACATGCTGCCCATACAGTAGTAACGCACCCACCGCACAGTCACTGTTTGCCCTCTGTGGATGCTTTTTAATTACAGTTTTTGTTTGCAAAGCATCTCTTATAGAAAAGACAAATTACATTACTCTCAGCTTATTAAAATCACACTCAGAGTTTCTCAACTGCTAATTACACCCAGGCAGCAGTGTCACTGTAATTAACGCTGTGACGCGTGTTTGGGGAGCCAGGAGTCCAGCTGTCACACAGCCCCTTCCCTGCACCGCTCTAACCAGACAGGCTGGCCAGAGCCAGGCTCAGCCACCGCCATGAGTTCAGCCCTGTCCAAGCCTTGACTCCCTGTGATACTCAAGCACAGCCATTGCTGTGCCACAACGGAAGATGATGCGTGTAAGGCCAAGCACCTCCTCAGCACAGGGAAAGAGTACCCTGGACCAAACCTCTCCAGGTTACAGCTGGGCACCCACATTGACTCTGCTGCATGGACAGGGTCTGGGTGAGGGGAAAGACATAGCCTTGGGCTTACAGCACTGAGGCCTGAAAGGGGGTTTAACTCCTGTTTCTGCTGCTAAATGATTGCAATAAATCAGATTGCACGTCCCAGCCTCCATTTCCTTGCATGTAAAACAGAGATTTTGGGCTTCCCTGTTAATTAAGGGGCTCTGGGGACAAACCGCAGAAAGGAGTCTTGCTGGCACCCAGCTCACACAAACACTTTAAAGCCTGTGTAGACTGTGGCACACCAACAGACTTGGGAGTGACTTACATAGGGGAAGGCAAGAAGTCCTAGAGACTATGAGCCCCAAGGAACTGAGAAACAGCAATAAAGGAGTTTACAGACCTGTGAGAAGCTGGGAGCTTGCTGGAGAACCAACCCTGCCCTCTGCACCACTCGGCCTCAGAAGAGCAACTGCAGGTGTGCAAACAGCCGTGTGGGCAGCACAGCAAAGCACCTGTCCTGAGCTCAGGCACCTCAGAAATAGAGCTCTCCTGAGCACAGCTGGGACCAATTAAACTTCAAGCAAGTGGGGGCTTGACACCAGCCCTGGCCTCCCACTGCCAAGGGGATGCTTTGGAGAATACCACCTCCAGGAAGACGGAGCACTAATTAGGAAAAGCAGATAAACACTGCATCTGTTTCAAGATGAGTTTCCTTCCCACTGAAATCCTCACAGTTTCAGCACTCAGCAGGATGCAAACACATCCTTAAATGACTTCCTGGAGCCCTGGCTTCAAAGATCAGTCCCTTCAAAAGCAATAACATGCCAAGATCAATAGCAGCCCCAGGAGAGCTCTGAGCATGCCAGCTCCAAAACCAGTGAGCTATCACTACAGCCAGTTACCTATCAGATACTCCGGGGCAATTCTACCTTTTCACATTTGAAAAGGCTACTGAGACTTCCTAAGCAATCAGTCTTATTTAAGTACCAAGGAAAAAATAAATGAGTGAGAAAATTTACATTTCAGAAACAGCACAACATGCGTGTGCAATATATCCTGGAGAGGGAAACTTGCAGTGCTTCACGAGGAGCAAACCAGCAGATACACTTCACAAGCAAAGAGGAGCAGAGCTCACAGAGTCCTGGATGTGATCCCGAGAACAAGAATATGTTCATCTGCTCCTTGAACAATTTTACTACTAACTCCCTGAAGTTGCTAATAAGAAGTTCTGGGAAGCAGATATCAGATAATCATTTTTAATCCAATACAAGTTACAAGCAAAGAACGAATGATCAAAACTTCACGTGGAAAAAGCTAAGTGGGGTGCCCTATGGATGCTAGAGACAGCACGTTCAATATATTTACTTGTGTCCCAGTAATGAAATGGCAGAAGGTAACATATGGAGCTAGCAAAGGACATCAGGAAAATTTCAAAGAGCTTGTGGAAAACTTGAGAACATCTGTGAAAAGGGCAAATAAGAGAAGATGAATTCAGTATAAAGAAATATGTAATGCCTGGCTGTGATAAACCAATATGAAGGATAGATATACATACTGATGGGTTTGAGTTAGCAGCTTTTTTCACCACCATTAAATCTCTTATACAGATTTGTGAAAAAAAATGCAGCAAGAAGGAAGCAAGAATTTGTTAGCTCCTGATTTATCCCCTCTTATTTAGAGCTTATAAATGAAACTGGGTCTGTAAAGAGTAAAAGTATTCCTTTGAAAAGTATAAAGAGGACAGAGGCAGAGTTAAGAATCAAAGCTGGCAAATCAAGCTACAGCTATAGAAGCTTTTTGAAAAAATAACAACTCAGTACAAGGAACTTACCTAAGAAATGGCGTAACACAAAGATTATGCCCAACAACCTATAGTATATTGAAAAACAAAGTGTTTTACAGTCTAGGGTGTTCACTTAAGTAATGCTAACTGTAGCTCCCCTTGGAATAGCATTGAAATCTATCCAAATAGGAGAATTCCAGTTCTGACAGAGGTCGGTATTTTCATCCCTTAAAACACGTGTGCAGCGTCAGAGCATGCCGTGGGAATGCAATGCCGTGAAAAGCAAAGGCAGGGTTCCTGAGAGCTCCAAGCCTTCCTCTCCCTACCTGGAGCCTCTGGCAGCGAAACATCACCCAGCCTCATCTCACCTCCAGCCTCCGAACAGAGTCACTCTCCCTGCTCCATCTGCCCCACAGACACACCTGCGCGCTGCGATCCTACCTGGAGCTAAGTGGGATTTTCCATGCAGGCGGTGCGGCATCTCAGGGGTCCTCCCAGCACATCCCTGCCTGGCCCAGGGCTTGGCGCCTGGCCCAGGGAGGGGAGAGCCTCTTCTCCAGAGCAGCCGGGCTGTTCCCCTGTGGGTGAGAGGCTGGGTCAGTCCCAGTTCTTGTACTGGGCACTAGATGGCACAGATGGGAGGGAATTCAAAGGTAGCCAGCCTGCGATCTGTGGCGTTTTGGACAAGGGGGTCTTGCCAGTTGTCCAAAGGGGGCAGCTGCCATGGGGGATGCGCTGCCAGCAGCCGCATCCCATGGGTGTATCCTCTCCATGGGGTCCCCCCCCTTGGCACTGCCTTGCTGTGTCCCCTCAGCATCCTGTCATGTCCAGCCAAACAGTTGCCTGTGCTGCACTGAACCTGGATGGCCTGGGAAGGGCCATGGCCAGTGACCATGTCCCTGCCTCCTGGACATGACCTGCTACTCTTCATGAAGCACAAGTTCACTGCCTCCGGCATGCAAACACCTTGTTCACAGAGAAGCTCTATATTTGGCTTGAACTGCATCAAAAAGAGGGAGGAAATCCTGCCTGGGATTGACTGTCCTGTTTTGCTGTGAGGCTGCACCTTGGGCATCAACCTGCAGGTTAATAAATACCTATAAATAATAAATACCACCTGACACCAGGGAGTGCAGGGGGGGATGCCGAGGGCCACACACTCTGTCAGCGGTCCCTCAGGATTGGTCTGGGGAATGGCACCCCAGGACCTCTCCTTTGCCCTGTGCAATGATGGTGCAAAAGAAGGAGGCACTTGGTCACTGCTCTTAAAAGCATCTTTTACAAGGTAGCTCCTCTAAAGCATGTCACTTTTCCCTCTGGTTTACTTCTTTTTTGACACTGCTGCCTGCCATCAGTGAGGCAGGACCTGTGCCCCGGAGCCTTCCCAACCTCATCGTCCTCAATTTCTTTAAGGCGTGGATGAAATTCCTTACAAGTGAACTGTGTGGACTGACGCGGTGAGGCAAACATGGGCTAAGCCACACAAAACTGCTGTAGTAAGCACATGAAAGACCAAAGCATTTTTTATGGTGTGAAAAAAGTAGGGGAAGGTGGAAGATTGTGCGTTGGCCTCTGCTGTTCTGACATAAGAAATCCACTTTACTTCAAAGGTTAACACAGTTAATGCATCTGGTGAAGATCATAAGCTCTGACAGCCTGTCTGGAAAGGCTCCATCCTTAGCACTGCACGAGGGACAGCGTGTGCAAGGATGGCACTGAGGTGAGCGGCAAGCTTTGGGCATAAGGCAGAAGTGGCACACATGGGCGTTATCCAAACCAAACCTGAAGCTGGCAAAGCCCAAAAGAGTCTTTGTGCTGAGAAGCTCAGTGGTGCCAGGTATTAATGACACAGACAAGACTCTGAGGAAAAGCCTGTTTGCTGAAGGGAGCAGCACTGGACAGGCTATGCCACAGCCTCCTGGAAAAGATCAATGCAGGCAGCACTACCCTTTCCTGTCTGTCTGTTCCTGGCACTCCCCTGCAGACTGAAGTGGGTCTAGGGATCACCTAAGTTTAAACCCCACAGAGTAAATCCCTCAGGGTGCCTTAGGTGAGGGACAAAATGTAAATCAGATGCTAGCAGTGTAAGATCCAATTCTTTGATGGCATAAAGAAGGCAGTAGGGTCAGTTTGGCTCGGTAGCTCTTATCTTTCAAAGGCTGGACTGGGTGACACTGGTGACCAGTGCACAAGCTGGAGGGAGACTCATGCTAGCTCCAGGGAGCAGCGCCGGTCCAGCATCCTGAGGCTGGCTGAGCAGTACAGAACAGCCAGAGAAGCCCCTTCAGCAGTGGGCTTTCACTAATAAACCTAAGACACCTGCTTCTGATCACCCATTGAAGTCTAAATGCTGGGTCACTGGCGTGTAACAAACTGGCTCTGAAAGCATTCTGGACAGAGAAGGAAGTGCTTCAGAAAAGGCTTTTATGCTCCAGTTGCCATCTCAAGCCCTGCTTCTTGTACTCTTCTATGACTCTTTAAGTACTTGGGGTTTTTTTTAGCTGAGAGGTGTCTTTATCTTTGGATATCTTGGGGTTTTTTTAGCTGAGATGTCTTTTTATCTTTGGATATAGATGGAGAAAAACTAGTCAAGCTGGAAAGAAATAAAACCAGCTGGTCACTTTTCCAGGCCTATCATGAACTGTAAACAAGCCTTTAAAAGTTTTTTCAAAAGTGCTGAGGCCTTTGGATACATGAAAGTTTTAGTCAGTGGTGTTATCCTTCTCAGCAGGCGAACATCTTATGTGTCACCCTGATGGCTGGACTCACTTCACTCTGCCAGCACCAGTGGTGGTGAGAGCATTGAGCTTCCCATGCAGACACCACTCAAACCAGCCGCCAGCATTTCCATGCGCTGTGCCTGCTCAGATCAGACCTCCACCTTTTGGCTGTCTGGCCTCCAGGGACTAGAGGCCTGTTGTTGCTCTCGGCAGTTTAGCACTGCTGCTAAGATGCTTAGAGCCAATATAATCTGTGCACTTAGTGGTTTCAAGCTCCAAAAGAAGCTTAGCAGCACCAGGCGCTGCCTTCAGCCTCTCCTGTATGGGCTTAAGGTGGTTTAATTCTTTTATGAAACTGTAACTCCAGCCCATAGTCTTAAACTGTTGAGGTCCCTTTTAAGCCGTTTCTAAAAAGCTCTTTAGAAATATTTTTATGAGACACAAAAAAAGGGATCCCAGAGGAACACATATGATCAGATGTTTCTGCCTCTTAAAGGCTGGAAATGTGAGAGCCCCATAGCAAGGCACATTTTAAGTCCTTGCAGGGCTTCCCTCCACTGTTTCTCCTGTCTTAGATCAGCCTCTCAAATGGTCTAATGTATGGTAATGCCTGGATATGTCCCAGGGTCTTCCCCTACACCTTCCCACCAGCCTTGTGAAAGCATCAGCAGGCAAGCACACCACCATGCCCCAAAGGCAGATGGCTGAACAGCAAAGCAGTCCCCTGGGACTACAGACTGTCCCTGGAGGTGCCACTTCCTGGCATTTGCTTCATTAACTGCATTTGCTCTGCTTTTTTTTTTTTTTTTACTTTACTGTCTCCCTTTACAGGGTGATCAAAAGCACGAGGTGTTACAAAGGGGACCTTGCGCTGTTGCCTTGAAAGGCGTCCTGCCAGTCCCAGTGACTCTCCCTTCCCTTTCTGTAGGGCTTCTTGTGGGTCTGCCAGGAGAAAGCAGAGCTGGGGAGGACAGAAAAGGTGCCTGGAAAGCACACACAGGACCAGGTAGCAATGCAGAAGTGGAGAAGGTGGAAAGAAAGAGCAGGGAAGTGCAAGCCTGGGGAAGAACGTAAGAGTCAGGGCTTCCCCCCACCCTCCCTTCGGAAAGCCCACACATGGCTGGAAGAGATACCCCATGCTGGGGGTGTGTGATACGTTTCCTGACTGGGACAGGACAGGAAGGGTAAGGCCTTTGTGCAAGGCCTGGCTGGCCCCAATGCTTCCAGAGCTGTGACTGGTGTCTCTGGTCATGCTCTCAGAGCTGCTTGCTCTGCCTTTCTGCCAGGCACTACAGCTGCTGCAGCAGTTCAGCACAAGACTGTGTGTCCAAACCTCACAGTACACAGCTTTACAGTCCGGCTTAATTTAATCAAGATAAAATTCATCTAAATGAAATGGGTGCAGCATGCTCCCAGAATGGAAGTAACAGAAATCCTCTATGTACCTCAGATACCTAATTAATTCATCATGAAAGTAGTGGAAGCTCAGAATTCTGTGATAAGAAGTCCAGTTAATGTCATGCATGACTGGAGAGGACTGGTGACCTTCCCTGTGCTTGCAGCAATGTTCTCCAATTTAACTCTGACCACAAGATCATGAGTTGTTAAGATTCTCTATGCAGGCAATATACAGCCCAACAAATCTGCTTTTATGGGCCCTGCTAGAACTTGATTAATTTTCCCAATAATGAGCAGACCAGTGCCCGTGATTACTTATCAGAACTCTGTCCTTTCTAAAACCCATCACTGCACAGATGCATGCCTAGGACCCAGAACACCACCAAGGGGCCTCATAGGCTGCAAAGAGAGCCTCAGCTGCAAGAAGCAAAAGGTTTAAGACCTAATTAATATTACATGGTATATTGCTACTGTTTCTCCATCAAGTGCAGAGTCTCAGCAGTACCTGCCTGCATGCAGTTGCTACTGCCAGCACTGATGGTGGGGCAACTCCCAAAGACCACAGTTCAACTGATGCTGTGTTCACCTTTTATCTCCCCATCCCCATGTCATCTGCACAACCATTAAGGGGATTTCTTCCCTGAAACTGCACTGTCACAGACAGGTGGATCTTCTCCAGGTCTATGCTGCTTTGTTCAGTCAATAGTTTACAGATGTTTGGGCTAGTAAGCTCCCAACATACGTTTCCCCTTGGACAGATCATGGCCAAACAGCAAGTGCATTTGCCCCCAGCTATAACAGAATTAAACCTGGAGCCTGGACTACCTCTTTGCATGTATCTCTCCAAGGCTACAGCTCTCTCCCCTGCAGTAGGCTTGGCTTTGAGGGATCTGCCAACAAGCTCAGAGCCACAAGAAATAACAACTTGGGAGCTCAGACAAGGTGATTTGGAGGCAAACAAAAGCTGAAGCTGTGACAGTATGAGGCAGTCAATGCAGTGTCTGGCAGCACAGCCTCACCACTGCCTTAATCCTCTTTCCCTTCTTAAATGCTAAATTCATCAATTAAACTTCCAGCCCAGCAACAGCAGTCAAAAATGTAACCTTCATCATATACAAGACAAACAAAATTAGCATTGTCATTCGAATCCAGTTTGACCAGCATACAGATCAGGACAGCATCAGTGAGTGTGTGGGTGCGTGAGCGCATGTGTGTGCCTGGTTCCTCCCAGGCAGGGGCGATTGGAATTGTCACACCATGAGCACCACAGGATATTTCAAGCAAAAGGGCCGCGATATGAGTTCTGGTGATCTGATCTCAGCAATCCAGTTCTGCAGTCTCTGCAGGGAGTGTTATGGCGCTGAGCACTGCCCGAACAGGGCAGAGGCACATTACACAGTGCAAACTCAAGGCAACCCTCCAGTTGTGTCAGGGAAGATGCCACAACCTTCCCAGCCACAGCGCATGAGCCCAGTCTCCCAGCCTAGCACTACGTATGCCACAGGCCCTATAGGGAAGAGACGATACAAAAATGAGAGACCTTGGCAACCTCTGACCACAGTTGCCAGTGTGAATTTGTAAGGGGTGAACAATTATGATATCTTCCCCAATCTACTGATGGGCAAGCCAAGTCCCACGGGGCTAAGTATGCTGTGTGATAGCAAGAGCAAGCCAGGAGTGTTCAATGAAAACATCAGGCCAAGGCTCAAAAGCAATCAAAAAAGCAAAGTGAGCGCTAGGAGACAAACAGAGCAAGACTGCAAACCTCACTGTGCTATCAGGTAGCTCCAGGGTGCATCTGCATCCCCCATGGCTGTTGTGCCAGTTTGCTAGAGAATACAGCAGGACTAGAGGAGGGGCAGGGAGCTAGTTAAGGATGATAACAGCCACAAGACCAAGACTCTTCAGCCTGGGAAACAGAAAACTCAGAGGGGACACAGCAGAGGTCTATCATTTGAGAGTGGCTTAGAGAAAATTAATAGGTAACGACTGCCTGCTGCCTCTTCCAATATCTGAGCTACAAAGCATCAAATGAAAACAGTAAGTGACAGATTCAGAACAAAGTAAATATTTATTCACACAACACACAGCTGAACAGTGGAACTCACTGCCATAAGATGCTGTGTATGACCAAAATTTGCTCAGGCTCTGTTACAGTTTGAGAAAACCACAATAATTTATTGTCGTTTAGACAATTATTCTATCACCTGATGACCCCTCCCCACCCAGGAAGGGGAATATGGAAAAAACAAAGAAACCCAAAGGTTGAAATGTAAACAGATTCAATAGAATAGATAATTAACATTAATAACACTAAAGAACGAATATTGGTCCTGATACCAATATAAAATATACAAGGATTATACTCAAGCCAATTCTATCCGTAGGAAGCTGTGAACTCCCAGCAGTGGACAGCAAATGTCAGACACTGCAAGTGCTATGGCTTTGGGAGGAAGGGAAGGGCTCAAGGGTCCGGGGGCAAGAAGTAAGTTCTAAGGATCGCAGCCATCAAGGAAGAGAGAGCTTTGCAGCAAGCTTTCTAATTTATATTGAATGTGATGTTCACGGTATGAAATAATCCTGTTGGCCAGCTTGGGTCAAGTGCCCAAGTCTCACTCCTCCCCATCCCTGCACCTGGCTAACTCGAAAACAATGAGCCCTTGAAACCCACATACCATAGCTGGCTATAAAGTAAATATTTTCACAAATTCAGACACTAGAGTCTTCTAAAAGTGCAGTTTTCCCAAGCATTAGAAGAGAAATTAGTCCTGTGTCGCTCAAAGCAGGACGGGCTCAAAAAAGGTTTAGGAAACACCCATAAAGGACTATTAAATGCAAAGATCCCCACCTCAGGAAATTCCCACACTACAGATGGCTGATGGCAAGGAGGGTATTCAGGAACACGCCACCCTGCATCTCCCTGTTCTTATGCTCCATGCTAGGCATCCTCTACTAACCACTGCTAATTCCAGATCCCTGGGGAGAGGGACCTGCAGTCTGATCCAGTACAGTTGCTCTTCTGTTCCTGGCACTGACCTGAGCTCTCCTTCCTTGCCCAAGAGGCCTAGAGCTGGGAATGTTCCCATTACTGGACACTGGGATGACAACAAGGAGATGTGCTTACAGCACAGAATTTGAGTGAATCTTGAGAGGATTCTCTGTTTGCTTTCTATTTTTCCCATTTCTCATCTTAGGAGAGATTTTTGGTAAAACTCTAACTCAGCCGTGCTGCACCCAGCTAGTTACAGTTGGCAGCATCATATACACCTGCGTTCAGGTTAGAAGCAAGCTAATATCCCTCTGAGAGGTGCTAATATATCCACTGGGATGGGGTGGAGGAATCCTCTTTCCAAGCCTCAAAACCACAGCTTGTGGTCACTGTGAGAGGCCCCGCAGTCCCCACTCTGTCCAACACAACAAGATCATGAACTGATCTATCACCTAGAGTGATATCATCTAGAGTTTTCAGGTGCCCTTGCCACCGCAGCAAAGAGGAAAGGGAAGGTGGGGACACTCCTGTGGATTGGTATCCCTCAGGTCTTGCATCCTCACCTACTGGCTTGGTCTTTCCTAGGGCTGCACAGGACCAGAGGTTGCAGCCTCTGATAGAGTCTACTCTTCCCAAGCAAACTCCTGCCTCCTCCCCCTATATGCAGCAAGCCTTGTTGACCATCTTAGCTATAGAAATACACCCACTGGCTGTCATGTGCCCTTTGAAAGTGCACACACTGATAGGGCAGGATTATCTCTCAGTCTACAAAGAGCTGCCTGCCAGCCATTCTCCTTCAGTAAAACCAAACACAGCATTGATGTGTTTCTCATTAGCTCATATTATTCACACTATTGTAGTGTTTCCAGTTTTAAAGCACACAGACAGAGACAGCTGAACTGCTCCCGCAACTGTTTGTTTGTTAAGAGGATTTGATCTGTGGTGGGATACTTTCAAGTCACACACAGAGGAGAAGGTATCCTGGGTAACAGTGCCATCCTCCGAGCTGCTTGCTTGCCCTGGTTCTCCTACCACCTCAGAACAATGCACACGGTCTCATCCCTGTGTAAGTGTAAACTGCAGATTATGTTTCCTTCTCCTGACTCTCAGAGATAAGGTGTGAGACAATTCAGCCATACAAAGCCATTCTGCTATTAAACTGATCCTGTGGTTGCAAACTATTGCTGCTCCTCCTTTCAGCAGCACTCACAGAAGGGAGCAGGCAGAAGCACAGATCTAAGGCAGCCTGTCCCGTTGCCAGACGGCAGGGAAAGGCCACCATGCGACACTCCATTGACACCTTAACCCGTCACTCTCAGCCAGGCAGTTTTTGTCCTTCCCTTTGCTCCCAGTGACACTCCCGCAGCCATAATGCTGCACCCCATACTAGTGATTTGTTTCTTGACCCAGCCTCTCTCAAAGCTCTCCGACCAGCTCCTGAAGTCCTTACTCAGCATCTACTCCCTCCAAATGGGATTAGCCTGAGTCAGGCTCAACAATATCTCAAGATCTGTCAATGCTAATTTCTCTCTTGCAGGTGCTTAGCTAGAGCAGGGAGGGGAGTAACAGGGAGATGGACAGTCAGGCCCTTTGATTGAAATACTGAGTAAAACTCTAAGAAGGGCTGTCAGAATTTGGCCTATCGTGGTTAGAGGCCCACGTAAACTCTGTGACAAAATTGATACATTGACCAGGCTGCTTCAGAGTCCAGCCTCATTTTGTCCCTGTCTTTTCAAGCCAGACTCAGGTCACCCATAGAGTATATGAAAGACACTGCAATGATGCAGAGCACCCACATCTCTGTCCCCATTCACGACTCTGAGAAATGCTGAGAAGAAAAATGAACCTTGCTGGTTCTGTACAGGAAAGAGCCATGGCCATCCCCACTCCCCTAAGTGAGGACCCAATGGCTGCAAGAAGAGATTCTTCTACAGATGCATCAGATGATACCTGTCTAATGGATGCACAAGGCAGTGGGAACCCCAGACCATTCCTCTAGCCATGTGCCCTCACATTACAGCTACCAGACATTCCTGCTCTGTGTGCAGGACTTGTGGTCCATCACAGGCACCTGGGCTCAGCATGGTGATAATCCTGAACAGAAGTGAGCCCATGGCTTCAGCTCCAGAAAGTGGCAGGTCAGACTGAGCCACTGGTTGTACTGGGAGCATGACTCAGCTGCCTGCAAAATCTCAGTGGCTGGAGATGGGATCCAGGCTTTGTTTTTTTACCATCCTGTTGGATGGCAGTGATTTTGTCTGAGGAAAAAACATGTGCTAAACTTGCTGTGCACTGTTGGGGGAGGGAGGGATGCATACGAGGAAAACACTTCTACCCACAGCAGGTAAGGAACGGTGCCAGCATCGTACTATCAGTTGCAGACGATGGGTGGTGGGCAAAATTGCTGCCACTTTCTAGATTTGTAAAAAAACCTCCGCTGGGTCCAACAGCAGACTGATAGAAAACACAGCCCACAGAAGCAGTCCCAGCCAGATGGCGTGTTTTGAACCACTATTAATCTCGACAACCTTTTGCAGCGTTCAAAGAGTTTGCCCAGAAAAAAAAAAGCTCCCCAAAATGCCTGCATGCAATGAGCGGTCCCGACAGCATCCGCTCCTCTCTGTCTTCTCCACCAAGCATCTCCCGCAGAATAAACCCGGAGGAGGAGGCGCCTCCGGGAGAAGAGGCAGCGGGGGGCTACCCAGCCGCTGGGGAGGCGGGTGCTGGGGCAGGGACCCGAGCAAATAAAATACCCCTGGGGCGTTGCTCCTTCGGGAGCGCCGGGAACGACCAGCCGGGGAGCACGGGGAGCCAGGGCGGGGCCGGCCGGGCGGGGCAGCCCGGACCCCCCGCCTCCCCCGGCGCCTCCCTCGGCTCAGAGCCCGGTACCCGCCCGGTCCGGAGCGCGGCACGGCGGCATCGCGGCCATGGGCTCCCGGCTGAGCCGGCAGAGCAGCCTGGAGGAGGAGAGCACCGAGGAGTCCTGCGCCGGCAGGCTGGAGGGCGGCCGGGGCGACTTCCACCTCTCCTCCCTGCTCCTCCATCCGCAGAAGCTGCCCGGGGTGCTGCGGAAAGCTTCGCCGGCGCCCTACGTGCGGCGGGTGGGGTGGCTGCGGGAGATCCAGGCCACCATCCGGGAGCACAAGCGGGAGCACGCCGTGCACATCCTCAGGCTGCTTCGGAAGGTACGTGGTGCGGGAGAGCCGGGCCCCGGGGCCGCCGCCCCCGGGGCAGCGCGGGCAGGATGGGAGCGGCGGGCAGGGCAGGCAACAAAGGGCTGTGCGCGGCGCGGGCGGGGCCGGGCGGGCCGGGGTCTGCAGCCCCCAGCCCCGGCGGAGCGGGGCAGGGAGACGGGGTTTACACGTCCGTCCGCCCCATCCTCCTCGGCGGTGCGGGGTTTGCGGTCCCCCCTCGGCGGTGCGGGGCGGGCCGGGCTCTTTGTGCTGCTGCCTTTCGCCGCTCCGTGCGCCGGTGGTGCGGGAGCCGCCTCGCTCGGTCCCCGCCGCGGCGGGCGGGAGCGGCTGCGGGAGGCGACACCCGCCCTGGCTCCCTGCCACCTACCCGTGTCCCAGCCCCGGTGAGGGGTACCTGGCCCGACTGCCTGGGGACAGGGAGAGAGGGGCTGGGAGGAGGGCTGTGCTGCACGCAGGAAAAGGGGTGTCCAAGCCTCAGCTGTCCCCATCTGCACCCCTCCATGCAAGCCCTAGAATTGATGTCCCCCAGAGAAAAGCCACTGCCATCACATCCCATTATGCCCACCCAGCCAGGTTGGCCAAGATCTGTCTTTAGGAGAACCCAAAATGGTTTTGGAGAGGACCTCAGGGACAGTCTAGGCTGAGAGGAGAGGTAAAGGGGTCAGTGTATCAGTGGGAGCTTGTTTCTGTCTGCCGCCATTCGGGAACAGAAAAGCCAGTGTGCAGACAGCGTGGTGCCAAACTGATGCTGAGGACAGAGCCCTGCTGCTGGAACAGAGCCATCTCCTCCATCACTCAGTGTTACCACCACTTTCCAGGCAAACTCAGCTCCCCTAAACTGCAGGCAGCTCTGCAATCAGTAGCACAGGAGACAAATCCTCACTCTGATTTGGACATAAAACACCATCAGTTCTTAGCTTATCGTGTTGCTTCATTAGATAATGACCTACATCTTGGGAACATACTGAGTTTCTCACCAGAGTGGCAAGTAACCTTTGGGTGTGAGTAAGTTGGAGCAGGGACTGGCTTGCTGGGATGCTTGTACAGCCATACTACCAACTGCAGGGAGCTGCATGAACAGCCCTGTCTCTGCTCTGAATGTCCTGGGCTTTACAACACGTCCAACAGTGGTGGTCAATGCCCTGGGCTAACAGCAAGTTGCACACTCATTAGTAAGAATTTATAGGACCAAAAATTTAATCTCTGCTTTTCTTGTCAACTGCCTTAGCGTTCACATGAGGATTGTTACCAGCACCACAAATGCTCTTCTTGCCACATGTGTAAACAGATAAACCCTTAGCAGAAAGCCTGTGTGTGTGTGCACTGGTAAGGCAGACAAGGGTTGAATAAGGTTTCAAAGACAGTTGTGGAAAGGCACTATTACAAGAAGCTTGTGAAGAAGAGGAAACCACTCGCATCATGAATGTGGCGATGTAACATGAACAGACTTTTGTAGGGTATGCCAGAGACCAGAACTACAGAATGTCATTTTCTATAGAGCTCAGCACCTCTCCTTGAGACTAAAGCGCTAAAACCCCCCACAGACCTTGCAGGTCTCCAGAAGTTCCATCTCTGAACAGCCACAGTTTGAATGCTAAGTCACAGGGCTATCTGGAACAGAGGGTCATTTCTAAGCCCTCCTTTCAGTGCAGCCTGCCAGCTCCTTTCAGGATCAGCTAAGCACCCAGCTTCCCCACATCTGCACTGAGAATTACCATGTCCTGAACACTCACATTTTGTCCACTGCCTTTCCAGTTCCCCTTGTTATTCCTGGTCCCCATCTCTGACTGACCATGTCGAAACAGTGACCCTCCCTTCATCTGCTCACGACAGAGCAGTGGGACATGGATCCTGTAGTCACAACACAGCCTTCTTCCGCCAAGTAAGATGGGAATCCATCCAGCGCCACCCCAAAGCCTCTGGTTTGTTGTATGCTCAGAGATTTTGGAGACAGAAGGCTATACCACTAACACATACCACACCATTAAACAACTAAATACAACCATCCACTGGTCTGGGGTCACATAATCAGAACCAGTCCTCCTCATACATCTGATGTCAGCTTCAAAGAGTACTATAATCAGCCTTTTTTCTCGTTTACAAATTTCCTTCACTCAACTAAACTCAGCCCTTAGCTTGTGCCCCAGCATGTCCTTCCTTACACAGACTGGCTTACCTTGGCAGTAACACGCTCTCAGGAGTCACGGATCAATGTGTCCCAGGTGAGGGTCTGTTTGTTACCTGTAAAAAGAGAGACACCTTGTTCACTCTAGTGGACAGCGAGGATATCTAACACCATATCTCATCACTGTGCCTTAGACCAGGTGCAAACACCACAGAGAAGGCAGAGTAATGGTGGGATTGGAATCGCAGCTTCCCCAAATGAGCAGACGTGCTCAGCCAGAGCAGAGGACACAGGCTCCCAATGCATGCCTCCTGCTGCAAGGCAGCCTGCTGCTCCCAGCAGACACAGACCATGTTCAGCCCTGCAGATGTACCCCGCAAGATGTAATTGTATCTGCCAGTGTTTTTTGACCTGTGGTCTGCAGACCGCAAAGGGCTGTGGACTGCTCTTAGGGTGTCGGGAGGGTGTAATAATGTAAAGCAAGCAAGCCAGCCAGAAGCAGATCCACAAAGAAAGAGGCAAGATCCCAACATTTTAGAAGACTGCACAGAGAACAACCGCAAACCACAGGTGTACACTTATGTACACTTGCATTGTATGGGAACACTCAGACAGCCCCACTGCACATCATCTTACAGGTCTCAGAAATACCCACCTGCAAAAGACAGACCAGTTTTCCTGCTGGTCTACATGGGCATCACTCAGCTGAAGCCAGGGGAGACATTAGACCTACACCAGCAAAACATCTGGTACAATCTGATTTTCTCATGCTGAGACAATGACCCAGTGTCATTTTTAAGATAACAGCACTAAGCCAACTGAACTAGCAAGACTTATAATATTCTGCTGTCTGCAGCCACCCGCTAGGTGGTACAAAATTTTCCAAGAAATGGGGAGAGGGGGAGGCGGGGGGAGGGAGAGAAGATGAACCAGAAAACGCCCCAGGCTAAGAATTTATGGACTGTCAACGTGAAGTGAGTATTTACACCTATATTATTTATAAAACCCTTGCAGGCAGGATTTATAATGGGAATGCAGATTCATCTTAATGGTATAGCTCCAATTGGGGGAGTTTAATTACTGCTGTGACATCCACTGCTGCATGCCCAGCCATGCCATCTTCTCGGCAGCTTTCTTCATCTGTGCCTATTACACTTGGCGTAGGAGGCTCCATTTCCCTGAAGCCTTATGGTTAAGGGAGACATTGGCACAATGCCTTGGTACACTCCTGGCCCACATCCAGCTGTGTCTGTCTGTCCTTCAGGACTGATCCACTGCTTGGGTTCCTTATGGGTATCATCTGTGTACACACAGTGATGGGGCTGTAAAGCATTTGATTTGTTCTCCCTTTCTCCACCCGATCTGTAGCCAGGGTCTCTTTGGTATTGTTCTCTCTATTCAATTCAAGCATATCCAGAGCAGGAGAGAGTGCATACAGCACCAGCTTTGATTGCTGCTTAGGGTTAAGATCCCACACCTCTGCCAGCTATGGCTCCATCCCTGCTGGTGATGTATGTGTGTACACCCCGTTTTTTTCCCCTCCCTCTTTTTTTTTTTTTTTGAGCTCTCAGTGCATCTTTCACTGGGTGGTGCCTGAAGCACACATTCAGTGGAGCAGCACGAACATATGGGGCACCCATTTGCTTATTCATTTCTCCTGGCAGCAGCATACAGAATGGGCAGAGGACTTGTTTTCTCCCTCAGCTGAGCCCTCCTTGTCAACTGAATCAAACCCAGCACTATCCCTATTAGGGAGCTTTTTTGTTCTACATTTCTACTCCTGGAATATTTTTTCTGCCCTCAGGGTATTTTCATGTGAGTATGCGATCGCTCTTTCCCAGATGCTTCCCCTCCTCCCCCCCCCCAGCTCTGTGGCACCTCCTGATTGTAATAATCATGTCATATAGTAGATCTTAGCTTTCCTCTTAGCAAGAAACAGCTTAGTTCTTTGCAGTATTGCCCATCTGGCCCCTGGGGAGGCTTTTTGTTCGCAAGGATGCTAAAGTTTCTTCCAGCATGTCCAAAGGTGCCCCATATCTGGTCCATGCAGGTAAGTTGCATGGACCACAGGTGTTCCCCTAGCTCACGCTGTGGAAGATGGGAAGAGTACTCCCCATGACTGTTGTGCAGAGCTACCTATACATTTACCGTTACAGCCAAAAGACAATGCTGCCAGTGCTTAGCGCTTACTGAGAAATTCAAAACACAGCTAAACTCCTACTGATGGGCAGAACTTTTAGTCAGCCAGCCACCAGGGTGTATGGCAGTATCTAAGTACCTGATAAAGGTTTGATTCTTACAGAAAAGCTGAGATTGGAGAAGCAGGTTTAGAGCCAGCCTCCCTGCTTGGCTCCTTCAGCAGATTCACACATAGAAGCTGACAAAACTGTAAGTTTCTCTGGAGAGAAATGATATCACTCTCACCTTCCTCTGGTAGGTGGAAACAAAGCAGTCAGTCCCTAGGCTGACTAGCTCAACTTAAACTGCATCTTATTCAGCTCTCTGGCTATCCACATGCCCCATCACAGTAGTACTGGGTCAGATACAGCTGCTTCACCTTTCCTGTATTGAACAGCCATCAGGCACCTCATAGGATTTACTTTCTGGTTTCAGAACACCTCACGGTCATAGCTCCAAAGGAGTCTACGTATCTCACTGACTGTGTTTTTCTTGTAGGACCTGGGACTGGAAGGAACATTCCTCAACGAAGTGCTCTACAAAAATGCGACTTTTCTCAACTTGGTGGATCCCATCTCCCATGATTTGCTGATGAGCCTCGCTAGAGATCTGCAGTGTCCCAAAAAGGTGAACCCTTCCCTCAGCTCAATGGACGTTTTGCCACATGGCACTGATGCCAAGAGAGCCCTAATGGGCTGACTGGTGCTCTGCAATCCTTCAGAACCAGCCAGTGTATGCCCTTGGAGTGGTAGCATATAGAATGTTGTGCATATTTCTGTAGTAAACAGTTAAAACTACCTCAGAACATGAATGCAGCTGAAGGAGGAGGTAGTTATGTGCACAGAAATAAGGACTTTCTGCACCAATAGTAAACTTGGTAACAGGGTGCAGGTCAGATAAACATATATGGGGCAGATGGTGGTGCCATGTTCACTGGTATGCCCCAGAGGTTCAAAGCAGCTAGCTTATGGGGCTGCAGAGGGGAACAGAGATCTCTGCACCTCTGCCCAGGCTGGTGCCTCTGCAGGAGGAGGACAAGAACCTCTCTCTTCCCAGGCCCTTTGCCATATGTAACTACTCTAACCCAGCATTACACCCCCCCCATAGCCTCCCAGATCTCCGAGTAAAGAATGGTGCTGTAGGAATATACTGCAACTCAGGGTTCAAGAAGCAAATATGTTGCACGTACAGTATCCCTGCACTGCTCCAGCACTTTCCTTCAGAGAATGAGGAAAGCAGAAGCAAAGAAAGGCAAGGCTCAGTGCAAACAAACATCACAGATACTACAGTCCCACTGCAACACTAGCATCTACTTCTGTTACCCTTTACCACCACAAACACTTGGATTTGCAATACACCCATTTGCTCATCAGGCTTGGCAAGCGTCACATTTGCTTTATAAGGAGAGCAACAGAGTGAATTTCTTTATTCAAAGAGAGATATTAAGTACACACAGCTCAGAGCAAACAGCAGTGCCCTAGGGAATACACTGAATGCCTGGTGTAGATTAGTGGCATTTCTAACCTTGTTTTGCCATCTCCTGAGGCTCTCTGATAACAATTAACCAGTCAGGTCTCAATAGCCAAACTACATTTAGCCGAAGTTTAATCATCATTGGGCTGCAATGCAGCCTGAAAAATCTTATTTTCAAGTGTAATTTTTGTGGAAATTTTATAAGCATCTAAAAAGGAAGGGGGTGGGTTGCAGCAGTAGTACCTCTTAACCATACTTCACTTGACCTCATCTCCAGCTGTTCTACCAGACCATCTCCACCTCATGCTGTGCAGTGCCCTTCAGGGAAGGCACCATGAGAGGACATTACCCTACTCCAGTACCCAGGTACCTAGCAGACAACGCACTACAATTTTTAGATACCTGCATATACGACGCCCTCCTCTATTTTCATGTCTTGTAGATGGACAAGCTTATCTGCACTCACACATGTGGCATTATTAGATAAGATTTTTCCCCATTCCTAAGGAAGATATTGAGCACCAGAGCTGCCCCTCAAAGCCAACAGGAGTTTAATTAAGGGGCTGGAGAGACTCAGCACCCTTCTCAGCACAAACATTGGCAGACCACATCCTCTCTCCGACCCTGATTGAGCATCTGGTGGGTGTTAACTGCATTACAGGCGAGCAGGCTGAGTGCAATTCCCAGTCTGTCAGTGGAAATTAAATCAATGAGGACACAGAAAGGAACAGGAGGGTAATTCTCAGCTGTGAGCCAACAAATGCTTGCAGAGCATTGTGCCAGCTTCTGTGCTGAAGCCTGGTGTGCACGTGCACCCACTTGGAAAGGTTTGCTGTTGTAGGTGACAGCAGGGTGCCAGTTGCAGCCTTGCCAGCACAGTAGTAGTCTAGAACAAGGCATCTAACTCAAGGTCAAGAGATGGTCCCTGGGGGGTTCCTAGAGGAGCTGGGACAGGGATTGGGGGTGCTCAGCTGAGCACTGAGGCTGGGATCCCTCTCCACTTGGCATAGCAGAATGGCCACATGCTGGCAGCGCATCCCTGGGGAGTTCAGCTTGTTCAGTGACTGCTTAGGAAAAAAAAAAAAATCACAGTGCAGCTGTTGGCCCACAGTACAGCACTTTAACCACTTGCAATAAAGAATAAATTAGCATATTCCCCAACAGCTTTACTATGTGTTTACCTATCAAATCCCTAAATGCACATGTTGCATCACAGCTGGAGGGCTGAGGAATGGGAATGCAGGTGTCTGTCAGCATTTGGAAAATATGATAGAGGGGGCAGAAATCCCAGCCTTCAGCAGCTGCCATTTCCCATTCTGCTTCACCAGAGGAAGAGAGGTGCTATTCAAAGTCATGGCGATAGAGAACATGTGGTGCTAAAATAAACCCAGGAAATTAGCAACCGTCTTGGTGCCATCTTTTCCTGACGAGTTACTGCAGGGGCTGGAGGGAACTGCTGGCATTGGGAAGCTCCCAAACTCAAACCTCCAGGAGCAGAATGGACTGCAAAGAAGTAAGATGAAGCATGGGGAACTCGCTGGTTCCCTGTCCCAGCATCTCCCAGCTGGAGCACAGAAGGGAATAGAGCCAAGGTGCTGCTGCAGGAGGAGCAGGGATGTCCCAGGGCACATCTCTCCCAACAAGAAGCACGTGGGGTATAGGACAAGGGTGCTGACTGCTGAACTTTCCACATGAGGGGAACAGATGATTAGTCCAAAGACAGTATGGGAAGCATGGCAGCAAGGTAATTGATAGAAATTTAGCATAGTCCTGTAACACAATGAGTTAGCAGCTTGTCTGCCCAGCTGGGGTGCTGCTGAGGATGCAGCAGTGAGAAGCTGAGACACCTGTGCTGTCCCTGCACTGGGCTTTTTTTGAAAGCAGAGATCTTTTGAAGAAAAGAGTGTAGGGGGTCCCTGCACAGAGCCCTTCTCACATTTTCAGCCACCCCTGCCTTCCTGGGTGTTGCCTGGCCTAGAGCTGGACCCCCTGTCACAGCTCTAGAAAATAACCCCCTCTTCTGAGCTCCACTTGTTCCTTGGTAGGGTGTGAAATTGTAGCCCCTCTCTGGGCAGGAACATGCTGGATGAGCTGGGGTCCTTCCTGGCAGTGCAGAGCTACTGCTCCTCCTCCACCCCAGGAGGAGATGGCATGTGGCACAGAGGCATCTCAAGCCTTCTTACCATTCCTCTTTCATCCTCTCTTCATCTCCTCTCCTATATATATTCCCTTGCTCCCCTACCACCTCTGATCCTTTCTCATCTTCTTCTGTCCTCCCCCTTGCTTCCTGTTCTGCTGTGGTGCAAACAGAGGCTAAGCTGTCCCTTTGCTTTCAGGAATATGACCCCTGGAAATCCTCAGACAGGATCTGCAGGCAGCTGATTTACCACCTAACCCCTCACTCAAAATGGCACCGGCATGGCATGCCCCGGAGGAAGTCCCAACTGTGGTAAGCAGCCTATTGGGAACAGTGTGGATGGGCACGGAGGGGGATCTGCCAGGAGAAACTGTGCTGCAGCCAAGCACCATCCCAGTCTGCCATTACTGCCCTTCTCAGACAAAGGCAGGGCTGAAAACCTGCATAGCAGCCTCTGCTCAGTCTCTTAGAAAACCTCAGCCAAACAGTGCAGGGTCAGTGCCAACCCCCGGTTCCCCAATCTGGTTTGCTATTTACTCCTTTTTATGTAGTCTTACTGTTCCTCAACCTCTCCTCAATTTAAATCAATCCCACTGATTGCACAGCACAGACAACCCTCCCAGCAGGGCTTGCAGGGTTTTTGACCTTAGGAGCATGGGCCAAAGCTGGCAGCCCTACAGATACACGCCCCCATGTGCCAGGCTGAGCCAGCACCCAACTCTGCATCCCACTTTGTGCTTGTTTATGCCAGTAAAACTTCCCTGCTTGTGGGGAAGGTCTCCCATTACAAGGCACTTCCACAAGGTGATCACCACATTCAGTAGAAACCTCTTTGGGGTGGCTGGCAGAGAGGTGACCATCCTTACTTACCTCCCACTTCTCTGCCAGGACCAGGCAAGGGACCTGAGATGATGCAGAGCCTCACACACAGGGAACCCAACTCAAGGCACATTGGCCACAGACAGCTACTGGATGGCAGCTGCTTTCCACATACAAACATATTCAGACACCCACACTTGTTCTCTCCTTGACACTTGCTGGCTTTCCTAACCAGATAAAGAGCAATCCCTACTTTTAAATCCACCCCTTCTCTCCTCATTTTCTTCAAGCAAAGCCTGTTCCTGTGACACAGTCACCAGTGCTGAAGAAAAGAGAGAAGTGACTAAGAAAAGAGGAGTTCATGTCCTCCCCATTAGCTTCACAGGAATAAATGAAGGATTGGGTAAAGAGAAATGCAAAATTGGCAGCACTCCGAGAATGGCCTTGGACTTTTTCTGAGACTTTCAGAGTCTTTGATGCACGAGCCAGCAACTTAAAATCCACCATGGGAATTGACATTTCCATCGTACCTTTCATTCTGACTCAGAGGCAGATCCCCAGTGCATCTTAAGGAATAAAATCCCTAATACCACGATTTCCAGACCATCTGCCTCATACCTGTAGCCCTGCTTTGCTGCCGAATCTGAGCACTCTGTGAGTGTCAATGCTCTCATCCCCTGCAGCCCACAGGGCAGGACTGGTCATGCCAGTTTGCAGGTGGGAACTGCAGCACAGAACAAGACCAAGGGACCAGAGCTGAGCGAGTCCTTTTCCAGACTCACTCAGTTAGATGACATTTTCCCTATGGGATCCTGCAGAGCACTGGAGATGCAGGATACATAGAGCAGATCTGACCTCATCCCTGTCCCCTCCCAAGATAGAGAGGCTTAAAGATAAGTGCTGGAGATAGGGAGAGCTCTGTAGAGTGTGGCTGTCTCCATTCCTTTCCAAGCTCGCTTTTGCTGAAACCCAGGCCAATTCTGGCTTTCCAAGTGAAAAAATCCCTCCCTACCACTACTAACTCTACCCTCTGCCTCCATACTCCTGGTTTGCAGGCAGAATAAACCTCTTCTCCCGATGGACTCCAAAGTGGAGAGTGAAACTGGAGGCGTTTCCTCCGATTGCACAGCCCAGGGAGAGCAGAGGACTGCCTGCTGCAAACTCATCGCTTACTAACAACACAGAGAGGACATCTGTGGCCAGAGGAAGAGCTCTGGGCCCCATGAGCCCAAATGCCACACAGAGGGGTCAGGCCCTAAGTACTGGCCAGGTACAGAGCATTTGTGAGCACAAGCAGGGAGAAGGCAACAAGGCAGTGTGTGATGGAGGGAAATATAGGTCTAAAATGGGCGGCCCTGCCTGGCAGCCAGGCCCAGATGCAAGGTGTTACATAAGGCACAAAGTAATTTTGATTAAATATTGAACAGCAGAGCTTCCTCTTTTAAGGTTGGAGAGGAACTGGTTTGCAGTTTGCAGCACAAGGCACCTGCAGAGTTGGCATCCGAGGCCGTTGCAAGAAAATGGATGTTGCAAGAAAATGGATGTTGCCAGTGGCAGGAAGGCAAGAAATAGTTGCTTCATTTGGAGATATCAGGACCTAATTTTGTCCAGCCAGGCTGTTTTTACCTGATGTGAATTCCCCACTTCCCTCTGTCTGCTAATGGGAGTATTTGACTATAATCTCCGTTTCTGATGCTGTGCCCTTGGCTTGTACCCTTCCTGCTGCCAAGGTCCTGTAAAAAGCATGGGTGTAGCAGCAGTACTTTGAAGGCATTTCTAAAGTCTAGTGGGGATTTGGGACAGCAGGGAGGAATTAGTGCATGGAGACCACATTCAGGAACCAAATTCTCCTCTTGCTTTTGCAGTCTCCTGGGCTTTGGCTTCTGGCTTTCTCAGAGCTGATGCAGGACCCCCTTGTTCTCTGCTGAAATGTGATTTCCGCTTTCTGGCAGCATGTCAGATGAGTCCAGGAGATAATTAACAAGCCCAGCCATACAGAGAGCTTAGAGAATCTGCCAGGTTTTAATTACATTTGGGCTGTTATGGAGATGCAGTATGGGAGATGGAAAGGACCTGCAATACTGGAGCCGGATCATGCATCAGGTGTTCTTCCCCACTGCCAAATAGCAAACCAGCGGGTCAGGAACAAACTAACTGTAGTTACATCCCCATCTACTCTCAGTGGGACCCAAACCATCCAACAAATACAAACCTAGGCCACCCGTGAACTGATAAAGCAGAAAGGATAAGATACATTTCTTCAAGTGCTCCTGTTTGATACACAGGCCAGAACAGAAACATGGAAGGAGAAAGCTTACTGCAGCACAGTGGACTCAATGCAACAGCAGCTGAAGTGAGTAGGAGAGATCCAGCCCAAGCTGTGTCCGGTTTCTCTGCTTGATTAAACTGTCACAGGTGATGCTGGAAGGCAGTTTAAGCTCTGCATCCATGCCTGTGGGTTCTTGACAATGGCTGTCTGCCATGTACAATGAAGGGTTAGCAGTGTCCCAGCTGTGCAGTCACCCAGAGAGACTATTTCAGCTGCCCAGGTTTGCCATACTGAAAGCAAGGGGTTCAATTCTCCTTTCCTGCAAAATCCTGCCTCAGGTCTGCAGCTTCCAGCTAACAGCCTGCACCCCACTTTGTACCTGACCCTGCTTGCGTTGACTGCCTAACCAAACAGGGAAGGTGAGCTCTTGGGGGATTTACTCTGGGGGTTTTAAAATTAAAAACTCAAAAGCTGGAGGATAAGATTTCTGCAGCAGGGACCAGCATGACTTTACTGCACAGTTTTCAGTCCTTTATATCCTAATGGGAATACAGTTTTAGCACCATTTTACAGTTGTATAGATCACTCGCACTTAATGAGCAGAATACATCCTAGACTGTTTTATAACTCCAGCTTTGCTTTCTCATTAAATTGACGTTTATAGTGTAAAGAGTAATGGATTAAGAAATGCTCCTCTATACAGACAGAGTTTTTAGGCTATCAGCACCACTTCTGTAGAATTTTGACAGGTGCAGAATTTTTGGATATCATTAATTCTTGTTTTCAGAAATCTGGACCCAGAACATGTATTACTTTCTGAGGGCAAGATACACTGGACTACAGTTGAGAATGGAAAGGGAGAAGGGTATCAGGTGAAGACAGCCTTTGTCTGGAGAGCTGGATCACAGCCTAGCACTGCAATCAAGAAGCTGTGGATTACAACTGAGCTGTCTTGGCAAAGCCATGTCAGGGAACCTTATGTATCTTCCACTTGCATCACCCCCAGAGCTGGCTACTTCAGTGTAGCTACTTCCTGTCTTGAGTGCAAAGGATCAAACCTGAATCCACAAAGCATGCAGGCAGCAAGCACAGAATGATCTTTACAATCAGGTTGTTCCCGGCACAGAAAAAAACCCCAGATTTTTCACACAGTGACTGGTTCTAGAAGAGCAAAGGCATTTGTGTGTAGAGAGTTAATAACTCCCAGACTGCATGCATCAGGGATTTCCTTTTCACAAGTCTCACCACAGTTTTACTTTGCCCATCTGAGTGAATTTCATCTTGGCTAATCCAAAGCTGGGTGGAGAACAGCATATCCCTTCTGGGCTCCTTGCTCCGTTTTTCAGTTATTGATGTGAACTGCTCAGACATTGCGGCTTTAAACGCACTTTTAAAATGCAATGAAAACACTTGTGTCTAGAAGACTGCAAGAAAACAGCTCTAAAGGGGTTTGGATCTTTTTTCCCCCCTTGAAAACATCACTCAGGGCTGTGGATGACAGCTCTGGCAGATGAGATCCTAGCCTTTGCATGGCATGAGGTGAATATTAACTACAGCTTCATGTCACCCTTATGCAACAGGGTAAATAAGCACCATCATTCCTGCTTTAGAGATAGGAAGCCAAGTTAGAGAATACCAGTAAGTTAACTAAAGCCACATGGCAATAGTCATAT
Source organism: Anarhynchus alexandrinus (assembly GCA_008711295.1). Classification (NCBI taxonomy): domain Eukaryota; kingdom Metazoa; phylum Chordata; class Aves; order Charadriiformes; family Charadriidae; genus Anarhynchus; species Anarhynchus alexandrinus. Next base: position 8,695,378 of record VUYV01000004.1, read on the forward strand.
AGGAATACAGGAACTGCCCCACACAATGTTTTCAAGAAGCTGCTGCTCACAGAGATGTCAGCTGGACAGACATGAGGCTGGTGAATAAGTTGCAGAGAGAGGCAGGAACTGTCTCCTCATTTTACAGTGCAGAGAGCCCCAAACACTACCCATGATCAAGGTTCCCAGCAGCAGAGAGGCAGGTACATCTGCAAAGGTTGCTGGAGATGGCAGAAGGAGTCACCCAGCAGCTTGACACTGCCTTGTCAAAGATCAGAAGAAAAAGTCCAAGACTGGCAGGCAGGAGAAGCAGGACACTTTGATAGAGAGCCAGGAGGCTGGATGGAAGATTAAAAGGAATCAGCAAAGACCTTGTGCCTTTGTGACTCTTACACAGTTGAAGGTCTGACAGGGACATCCCTGCTCATTGCAGGGGGGTTGAACTAGATGATCTTTAAAGGTCCCTTCCAACACAAACTATTCTATGATTCTATGGCATGGGCCGATACATAACATTTACAGCGAGGAGGTAACATTCCCTGCTTCGACCTGAATAATGAGGGAAAACCACCAGAGGTCTTGGACAGATCAAGCGGCAGCAGGAGGAAGGCCAAGGGTTCACAGCCCTCTTGAACACATCTTCAAGGACAGAGTGAAGATGACAGCAGAGCCAGGAGAAGGTGAGGCACTCAGCTGCATCAACACCTACAGATATCCATATCCCACCCCTTTGCAGAGGGTGGGTGGTAGGACAAAGGCTACTTTTGCATACCCTTCTCACCACAGTAAGGGATCTCCCCAGAGTTAAGCAAAAGAGCTTGGGCTCATGGACGGAGATGTGACTAAGGGACTTCTCATGGAAGCAGCCTATTTGTGCACTGCCTCCCATCTTCACAGAGGTGCTGGGCCCAGCCTCAGAACAGCTCGGGCTGGCTTAGTCTAGGTCAGTGCTTTTGAGGCTTCTCTTTCCTTTTTCATGTCTCACTAGAGGCAGCTAAAGCCAGCCCTGTGCAGTAGCACCCTGTGCCACAGGGAAACAAAGCAAGCAGATTATGCTAAGTAGGCAATTAAAAGCCCAGAGTCCATCCCCTAAATCACTGCTCAAAGCAGAGAAGCCATCCAGACATGCCTGCCACTAGGTTCTATGCAAGGAAGAGCAGCCAAGAGATACCTGACTGATGGCTAATTAGCCACTACTGGCAGTGCCTGTTAATGAAGGAGGAGATGCACAGTGATGGGAGTCTCTGAAATCAGAAAAAAAAAATATATATTTGGAGACAAATTAAACGTAAAAATAAGAGGAGGAGGGGGAGAAAGCTGGTAACTGCCCAGAGAGACAGGCCAGGAGTAGCAGGCATCCCTCATTACTGAAATCCTATCTGACTCTTACTGTCTCCTCCCAGCCTCTCTCCATACCATGGAAGACAAGGAAATGAGGCTGGGACTGCAGGAACCTGAACATTCTTGGGCTGAACAAGCTCCTCGAAACCCCACAAAGCTATCGAGAGGCCAAGCATCGCTGTGGCTCCTGCAAGTCCCACCAGAGCAACAGTCAGAACACCTCTTCCCTGCAGCATCCAAAGAATTTAGCTGATGAGCAAGAAATTGAAGGGATTCAGTGCTAATAAAAAAAAGTGCTGAGCCCTCTGCTTCTTGGACTCAAAGAAAGACCTGGAAGAGGGCCTAAGGGTTAGGTCCTTTGGGACAGGTCATGGAGACAAAAAAACTAGCAATTAATTTCAGGTCCCCTAATTGTTTCATCTCAGGACAGCTCTGAATTTGCTTACATTAGTGAGTTCCCAGGAGACCGGAACAGTAACTGAGCCTGATCTGGAGAGAGGAAGATTTTTGTCCCAGAAAAAAAGCCAAGGGAGGCAACAAGATGGTTTCATCCCTTTCCCGGCCCACATTTTTGATTGAGAGATGGAGAGCTTCTGACACCTGCAGGTCCCTCAGACCCCTGCGCTGTCTGGACTGATCCTGGGTGGATCTCACACGGCCAAGCTCATGGTGCAGCCTGGGGACTGCTGGCTACCGCTCACTGAAGAGTAAAGTTGGCATCTAGGGAAGGGATAATTAGCAGTGAGGGTGGAAGGGAGGCTGTTTGCATGTCAGTGGGAGAAGTGGGGCCAGACCCCAAGGAGAGAGTTGTGAAAGATGCAAGGGAAAACTTGTTTCACATGAGAGAAACAAGGAGATGTACCTAGAAGAGCTCTCATCCCTCAGCAGGGCTGGACAAGGGTTGCAAGCAGGGCATTGATCCCTTGTAAACAGGTAGATGGGCAGACACCATTCCTCACCGGATGCTGCATCTAGCTCCAGGTGGGTAGTAGGAGACAGGCTTCTGATTGCCCTTGCTTCTTGCTCAAAGTTTCACAGGATTTCTCACTTGCAGCTGTTTCTCCAGCATCTGAGGGAGTGGGGGAGTTTCCTCTCCAAGCTTGCTGCAGATAATACAAACACAGTCTGCTTCCCTGCATCCAGGGTCCAGGTTCTTGTTAGATGCAAATCCCCACAATTATAAATCCACACACAGCACTAGCTGCAGTAGCGTTAGGTTAATCCAGCCTCCAGTGCTTTGCAGTCCTCTGCCCACAAGTCCCACGAACATCAAGAGCCATGTCACTAAGTAGCTGTTTTGTCTCACACAAAGAAAGAAAAGCTTCTGTAGCTGAAGCAATCTTTAAGCCTACTTTACTTGCAGAAATTAGGGTTAATAGATGACCCATTTCCCTGGAAATAAACCTGGCATTTTCTCAGCTGCTGCAGAAGTGCCTGAGAGTCTGGGGTCCTGTGTCTTGTGCCCCCACTGCCCTTCCCCCTGACCCCCCTCAAGAGAAATAGAACTTAGCAGAACTGAAAGAAAAACCAAAACCAAGCGTCAGATAATTCAGAGTAAAGCATCTACCCGCATCTCCCTGTCCCTTTTCTCACAGCAGATATATTTACTTCTAAAGCAATAGAGGAGAAGGAGTGGTCAACTATTCTGTTCCCTGCCTCAGAGATGATATTCAGCTGCCCAGGAACACCAAGGAGGAGAGCTGCCAGGGTTCAAAGCATGCATGGGGCATCAGGTCTCATGCTTCAGCACTTACCAGAGAGCTGAGGGCCTGGCTGCAGCACTGGGGCTATGTCCACCAGGGCAGGGCTTCTACAGACACATCCCTACAAGAGGCATTTTTACAGGCAAGAGAACAACTTAAACACAGGAGGAGCTCACAGTGCTCAGACAGGAGGCCCAGAGTCACCCTGGCAGGTACAGCAATGAGGGCAAAAGGAAGCAGCAAAAAACACAGGAAAGGAAAGAAAAACAAGCCAGCAAAAGGAGGGAGGGCGGGCCCTGGCACAGGACAGGAGGCAGGAGGGTTTAAGCACATTCAGCCAGGAGCAGTCCAGTCTGGAGAATCAATTACAGGAAGATAATTTGTCTGCTTGATTAAGGCCTCCTTGGGGTATTGGCTTATTGCTGGGGAGAACAGCAGAAGGTACCTGCTCTGGCCAGAGCACGATCTATGACTTATTACTGCAGTCCCTGCATAGCAGTCAACAGGAGGGGAAGCTTAACAGGCAGAGTCAGACAAGCACATTGCATTTGTCCTCCTTCTGACATTTTCCATCAGTTATCACTGTCTGCACTCAGAACCAAGTCACTCAAAAGGGGACCCCAAGAGCCATTCAAAGTTGGCCCATTAAGAAAGCTGCTGTTGCAGACAGTAGGAAAAACGGCACCTGAATGCAGAGGCCCAGCAGAGGGAGCGGTGCCGGCTCAGACATGCCCTCCAGTGGTCCCCACTCCAGCCTGGTTCCCATCCCAAACTGGAAGCTCTAAGGCTTGTTCCTTGTAGCTTTACAATAGGAAGGTCAAAGGAGGCTTTGCACAGACTCAGATAAGGCTTGGGGCCAGGGGGTGTGTGCCCTATGTTTATGTCTCCTTTCTGCTCCCCCCAGAATCTGCCATGGGTTGACAGCACTGGGAAGAGAATTTCCAGGAGCCATAGGCTGCATTTGCACAAAACAGGCACTGAAGTAATTACAGGCTTACTTCTATGTTTGTTAATCCTGTATCCCCTCACATCCCCAACAAAATCTTACTCTAAACCAATACAGGCCAGAGAAGGCTTCTGTCTCATCTCTTGTACCAGCCCCTGCTGGATTTAGGGGACTGTTTCCTCTATGCAGTCAGGTTTATACTCAAGATTCATTTCTCCCTGCTTAATCTGACCAATATGAATGCACACCTCTGCTGTGCATTTGATGTTTCTTTATGCTGGAACAAGTACTCCATATCAAACACCCAATTAAACATCTAGCCCAGCTAAAGAAATAATGTGCCAGAGAAGACCTGAGATTCTTCCAGCTTTGAGGCCAGTCCCTGACAGATTTTATACAAGTTGAACCCTTTTTTGTGGTAGACTGTGCTACACCACTGCCAGTGGTTGGTGACAAACTATGCAAAAAAACCAAACCAAAACAAAGAGCATACATTTTTTTCCCTGGGAGAGTTGAAGAAATACAGCTCCCAGGCAGCCTGGACTGATATCAAGCATCCCTTGGATTAGCAGGAGAAGGGAGGCTAGCCCAGTGCCATCCAGACTGCAGCATGCACAGTTCACAACTCCTACTGCTATTGCAGCAGCTAAGAGAACTGCACCGCTGCTATAAGCAACGTGGTTGATTAATTCTTCACAATCCTGTCTCTGGGGCCATGATATTGGAGAGATATCAAGTACCATATTCAAGTGAAGGCCCTTTGGAGAACTCACTTGTGTGCTTTCAGGCCAATTATAATTCACCAGTACATCAGTCTCTGCTGTTTGACAGTACAGATGAGCACTGCTCCCCTTGCCCCTCCTGTGATCCACCGAAGAGTAGTCTGGGTCATGTAAAGCGTAAACACTTAGTAAGTAATACATAAGGCTCTTTTAAACATTTAGGTCTGAATATAAGTTATTCCATACTGTTATTACCTCTCTAGCATGAGAGTTCATTAGCTCAAATGCATGCTTGCAGATGCAGCCTCGGCCTTGCACAGCAAACTCCCACAGGAAGCACAAGGACACACAGAAGTAGCCTGAACAAAATGCTGCTAAACCCAGAGCAGGAATTTGTGGGCTTGGGAATTGACAGGGTCAATTGACAGACCACGAGGTCTTTCCACCTCACACTTCTACAAGGAAGAACAGCTACAGGTTTGTCAGTGTTGACTGTGTCCATGAAGGACTGTTGTCTGCAGTAGTGCATGTTTATTCACTTGTATTATCACACGCTCATAGGGGATTATTAAGGACTGAAATTTCCAGGATGCTATGGAAGCAAAGCTATAGAGGCAGCGTCACATCCTCTCTACAACTGCAGAAGGGCCTGGCAACACTAAGGCTTATAGGGGTAGTCTCACCTGCCACGGGAGCTCCTGCGGTGCTGCAGCCTCCTCCAAGGAAATTGCATGTCCCCATGTACCCATTGCTCTCAGGGACTGGCTGTGCCACAGGTGTGCAGGACACTACAGAGAGCCAGATAGGAAGAGTGGGGACCTTCAAATTGGCGGTTAGTTCTTAACCCACCCTGCTCCTCCCAAGCTCAACAAGGCAATTCTAGACCCACTGAGCACATGTTTAATGACACTAGTGGGGTCCTACTAGGGCTCCTGTATCCTTAAATCTAGATGTGTCTAAAAGGACAACAAGACTAATATCAGTTACATTAAGGGATTAGGTTTTCATATGTTACACCAACGCACATTTCTACTCATTCTTGCAACATATCCCCACCAGCTCCTATAGCCCCACAGCTCCCACTTCTTGCAGCACTCTCACAAACCCACAGTCCATCATAAAATTCCACATCCCACTCCCTTTGCATACTCAACAGCCCCATAGCACAGCTTTGCGTGCCATACAGCTTGCCTACCTCCTCCTCACTCCACTTGCCAGGCAGACAGCAGAAGAAATGGCTGAAACCACTTCTCTAGCTTTCTATTAGCACCTTTATGCCCTTCCTGCCTCCTCACAGCTGCAGCAGATCCCAGATGATCTGCTGACCACAGAGACCCAAATAGGCAGCCACTGGTACTGCTTACTGACTAAGTGCTGCTTGGGACAGCTTTTAAAGGGACATGCAGTAAATCTACTCCTGGAGTGCGGTTTGCCTGTAGATTGTTTTCCTGATAAAATATCAATTTCTCAGCCTTCTAACACTGCTGTCCTCTGTAGTAGCCCTGCAGCACAGTCTGTTTGCAACAGACCTTGGCATTCACCTGGAGAGGTGGAACACAAACAGCCCACACACAGTGCAGACCAGTGCACTTGGAAAGTTTGCTTGCCTTGGTTATTTTTGCTTTCCATGCATGAGCATCTGTACATGCACATACAGACAAACCCTTTGAAATGTGCTAGTGGAGACACTTTAGCATCCTATGTTTAGCCAGTTCTGGCAAAGTTTATGTGTAAGTGCTGAGTAATATGGGAAAGCCCCAGGACACAGTCTGCCCAGAGGCACGGTGCAAACCTTGTGCTTGTTTCCCAAATGAGCTCCGTTAACCCTTTGCTTAACGTTCTAGCCCATGTTCTTAATAAGTTCTCCCCTGTCCCCAAGTGATCTGTCACTTGGATGAGAGATGGATGAGAGTGGTCCCCTTAATGATCTCTCTCTTCCCATCACTAGCCTGAAGACCAGCCTGCAGAAGAAGGTGAGCCAAGACTCCATGGATTTGTCAGGGATCCCCCTGACCATGCGGGATGTCCACCGCATGGCCTACTACCTGCAGAACAATGGGGACCGCCTCACCTCTGTGGACCTGAGCTTCACCGAGCTGAATGACGACATGGTGCGCCTGCTGCTGCCCTTCCTCTGGGCACTACCCAAGCTCACTCACCTTTCCCTCAATGGCAACCGACTGACGCGGGCAACCATGAAGGAGCTGACTGACACCATGAAGGACATGAACAAGTTCCCTTGCCTGGCCTGGGTTGACCTCGGCAACAACGTGGATGTCTCCTCCATGCCACAGCCATTACTTGTGGGCCTGCGCAAGCGCCTCAGCCAGCAGACCACGTTGCCTACCATCTATGAGGCGCTCGACTGTGACTCGGAGATCTCCAGCGGGCATGAGGGCAGCCAGCCAGAGGATGAAGCAGCAGGAAGCACCCCGCCACGTGCTTTCTCTCAGCAGGGCTGCGAGAGGTGACTGGACAACAGGCCAGCACTGGCACACTGAAGCCACTCCAAGGAGACGTCTTGAGTACAAACATCAAGCAGAGGGCCAGCTTTACCGGCTTCCTTTGGCTCTTTTCTCTCGCCTTCCCTGACATCTCCCCCCCACTTGCTGTGAGACAAAAGCCTGACGTCCCCCCACAACGTGCTCCACTCCCTCCCCTCACTGCCAAACCCATCGCCCATGTTCCAGAGAGGAACCAGTGACTTACAGTGAACCTGGTCCCCAGGCAGGGTCTCACTGGAAGACGGAAAAAGACCTGTCGGAGTCAAGAATATCCTCCAGCAGCCATTGGGTTGAGGGAAAGGGATGGGGGGCAACCTAAAACAGAAACAGGCTTGTAGTTTACTTCCTTTCTTCCTTTTCCTATGCACCTTTGAAACCTTGGGACCTGCAGCCTTGAGTGTTAAAGGAGGTACCCCAAGAGCCTAGCTGTTGTGGAGCTTAGTTGAAGGGCTCAGAGACCAGAGCTGGAGCCCGGCAGTGTGTCTCCCTCTTGTGTCTGGCTCCTTTTGTTTTGTTTTTTTTCCTATTGTGTGTTTTGTATTAACATCTGAACAAAGGGACTTGGTCAGAGACCATTGGATTGCATAGGCTGGGGCGGACGCATGGCTTGGAACTGCAGCATCAGGATATTTGCTGTGTGACCGGGGTGAGAGGGAGGGGAAGAAGGTATGTGTTGGTGGGAGCATGGGGGATGGGATGAGTTGGGATGGGATGGGATGGGATGGGAGGAGGGGGGAGGAGAGGGAGGGGTAGCAGTCTTGTGGATTAGCAGGATTGGTTTAAAAAACTGTGCTTTTGTACTAAAATTACAAGTTCCAAGTGAAATTGAGGAAAAGCAGACAGTTAAGTGCATAACTGTGGCACTAGAGGAGCAAGCAGTGAATGTGCCAGAGGTGGGCACTTCCCAAACTAAAGCGCAAAGCTTTGGCTCCTCATGGCCTATTGCATACCTCGTAATACAGACGTGACATGAGCAGCTGCATCACCATTTCCAATGCTGTCCAAAAACCAAACCACTGATGCAATATTTCTAGCATTTTCCACATTGCTCATGCACTATGTAAACATAATAAACAGTTCTCTTGGACATGAGCATGAAGCACTACGGAGTCTGAGTATCTGGGTTGTTCACAAATTGAGCCAGCAGCCCAGACACTGCAAGAATATGGACCAGGAGTCCTCTTGCAGTGCCTGAGCAGGGTGGGAGAGGATGGGCAGGTGCCATTCACATTGGTGAGAGTGGTTCATTCCTCTGGGGAAAGTGAAACATGGGTGTTCATTTGTGGTAGGCTGCCGCCCTTCGTGTTGCAAGGTGCTGATACAAATAAACTGATTGGACTTTAGCTGATAAGTCAAGTCCTCTCAATTATGTGTCCCCAAGGGAATTCAGAGAGCAGATATGTTTTTGAAAGAGTTAAAAGTTAGAGTAATCAGACATATAAAAGCACCCATATAAATCCTGGCCCTCCTAAATTAACAATGGTAAATTTGCCTTCCTTTGCGGGTTCTCTCTGGGAGTCTGAACACACATAAGCAACTCTCATATACTAAGCCACACAAATCCACATGAAATAGACAGACCTTTCATGCTCCTTGCTGATTTCACAAGACATTGCAAGAAGCAAATTGGTGATATTTATCAAGTGAATTATCCCCTTTCGACCAAGAGTGTGAGGGCGCTGAAAGGTATCGGTGCCTCTGCTCAACCGCCAAAAGCCCCAAATAAATCCAGTCCCCTGAGGAAGAAAGCTGCGTTTAGAGACACTGTGCTGAGTATTACAACCTGACACTGCAAATGGTGGACCCGGTTCTGTTCGCACTCCAGTCACTAGAGCAGGACTTCATAACCTTCATGTTGTTAACTTGCAAACAGAAGTGTTGTGAACTCTCTGTCCTGCTCACCAAAAAGAGCAGAAGATACAACAGGGTAAAGTAAAGATAGCTAGGGCCAGGTGCTAGCTGCCTCATCCCAATGGAGGCGGAAGAGAAAAGGCCCTGAGACAGCCAGAATATGATGTTTGGCCAGGAGGATGGGGAACAAGGCATGCAAATGTAGCCAGGCCCCAGCACAACCCAAGGTGTGAGTGAAGGGAATATGTGCTCCCCTGCACACTTGTCACCCAAACCCACTTTTTAGCCCTTCTAGTGAATCTGGAGAAGTGGAGTAATTGCTGTGGCAAAGACTGCGTCTGGGGAGCATGAGATTGTTCTGCAAAAGGCAAAACAGCTGCTCAAGTGGCCATTCCCATTACTGGGGGAAGGGCCATGCTACTTCCAGAGGTCACTGCCTGCCTCTCTTCTCACAACTCATTTTTCCCTTCTCAGTGCGCTGTTTCCTCACCCGCTGTGAAAGAGATGGTATTAATTTTTTCTTTTTCTTCTTTTCTTTCCAAAATACCTTTCAGCAAAAATGAAACGCATTTCAAATGTCAGCAAGATCTGCTTAAACTCTTACAGTCTAAGCAGAGCAGCACTCTGTGCCAAGAAGAAAACTCGGCCACGAAGCATTTAAATGAAGGCTTGGAGCCGCCTGGTGAGTCAGTGGCATATCTAGAAAGAGGGAGCAGGGGTGCTGAGCATTCAGTCTTTGGCTCTGAGCACTGTCTCTGTAAGGCTCTGCATCAAGGCATCTTCACAGCTTTCCCATAACAGTGGCACACACCCGAAATGAGGCAAGACCCCCAGTGTGCAGCCCACCACTGATGCAGCTCTTCCCTGCAGAGTCCCTGGCCCAGCCCCAGGGAGGATCTGTGCAGTCTGTTTCCAGCCCTGCTGAAAGTTGTGGTTTTGGTTTGAGCTGTGCTAATCAGCAGGATGGAGATGAGACATTCAGCCCCTTGCAAGGGAATTCTGTGCTAATCACTAGCGATGCCTGGCTGCCAGTTGGCAGCTCCAGGAGCTGGAGATAAAGCATGGCTTGAAACAGACTGGTTCAGCTGAGCAGCTGTGGGATCCATGTTTATTCCTCCATATGCACTAGGTTGTTTTGCCATAGAAACCTCCCCATGGAGAACTGGTTGTGAATAAATACATGTAAAGACAAATTATGAGGTCCTGGCCTAGGAAACTGCCACTGCTTCTTGGATGAACTATGTTGGGCTGCAGCTTAGCTGTGGAGAAACTATCACAGCACACCCAGCTGTTCCCTGCCAGCTCTTGACTGCACTGACAGGTGAAGGACTCTATGGGAGCACAGTGGAGTGCTTCCAGCTCCAGAGCTGTGAAGTGCTCTAGTGCCTCCCTACAGAGGAGATGGCCTGGTGGCCCCAAATCCAGAGGAAGCTATTTTCATAAAAGCTGAGTTCACAAACCAGAGAGGATGACACAACCCAAATCAGCCTTTCCTTGCAGTGAATGAGAAAGCTCAGGGCTCTCAAAGGGGATTAAAGAGATGAGCTGCTAATTCATGTCTCCTCATTGATACCCAGAGGGACCAGCTTTGTTATGCTCCTAGATCAGGGGATGCCTGCCCTGCAGTAAGCCTCTGTCTCCTGCTAGATAACACAGCAGGAGAGATGGATCCCTGCCATACTGAATCCTCAGTACTGTACTTGCTGGTGCAGGGCTGTAACCTCAGCTACTTAAAGCAGCACACACACCTCAGTATCAAGACTCACACAGCCAGCTATCTCTATCATTTGCAGTTTCCCAGCCTCCCTCCCTCCCTCTCAGTGCAGGATGCAGCTGGCCAGCCTGTGATGGGACCTATGTCATGTAGCAGAGAGGAAGCTGCAGCTGCACAGGGTAGTATCACAGTCCTGTCCCCACCCCTGATCTCCCACCAGGTAATCAGTCTCACAATAGATCTCAAAGTGAGACATTTAAGCACACCTTTCAAAAATAGTCTCCTGGAAGGAGAGGACATCAGGTGCAAAGCCATGCCACACCTACATACCATCTCATTTTCCAGGCTTTATAAAATACCCCCCCACACACAAAACTACTCCTCCTCCTGGGGTTGCTTGGTCCCTTTTCAGATCTGCAATCCCGTAGTGGCAGGACATGAGACAGTCAATTCCCATGTCCACCAATCTGTGCTGGCAGCAGCTTCCTACCCAGCACCCCTCACAGCAGGCTGTTTCCTTCCTGCCACAGCACACCCTCTTGCACGCTCCCAGGGGCACCTGCAGCATCTCACTTGAAAATGGTGGCGGGCACTGTCAGCCGGGGCTCTGCATGGGGTCAGGCAGGCAGCGGAGAGCTCTAGCAGAGCCAGGCCGCAAAGCCCAGCCGCGGGCAGATGCACATGTGTGGGGATGCTGAGCACCACCCCAAGTGATGAAGCCATTGGGCCAGATAGCAGAGGGATGAAGGAACAGGCCAGACCTTTTCAGTTACTCAAACAGAAATGCACTTGTTCCTTACCTAATTGAACAACACCTTCCTCACTCCTCCATCCTTTATTTTACCTCAGACTCTGACCACAAAACCCATCTTAGCATACTCCAGGTAGCATGTGCCTAGCACAGAGGCCACCATAAGCCTCCCTCATTCCTGTGACTCTGTCTAAATAACTGGTAATCATTTTGTTGAGGTAAGGATGCAAAAAGCAGCTGGAAGCACAGACTTGTCTGATCTATTTTTATTTTGCACACTTCAAAACCTGTCAAGGCCCTTCTCTTCTGCACTGCCAAGGCTCTTTTTTCAACTTACAGCTCCTTCCTTATCACAAGCACTTGGAAGATAAAGGAGTTTGCACTGTTTGGGGCAGTCTGACAGCCTCCTTAGTGGACAGCTGCTGACAAAGATGCTAAAATATAAATTGTTCCATCTTAAGAAAGCGAACAAGGGAGGATTAAACATTTGCCTCTAGCGATCACTCTGTCCACCGCCAGATCACATTTGTTTCACAGGTCAGAAGAGCTAACAGCATGTCTCAATATGAACTCCTATCACTACGCTATCTTGACAGCGCAGCAGGTATAACAGCCTTCAAGGGCAGCTGGCAGAAAGCCCAGACACCCCAGCTCCGAGCAGCTGGGGACAATTATCAATGGACAAGAGAATCTGTTTTGCAGTTTACTGGCATTAAACAAGTGCTCTTGAAATAGACGCAATAGCTGGTTTAAGGCTGCCAAGAGGTAGTTCACAAAACAAAATAGACCGGAACACTCTTAGCTGAGGCCAGCGCTCTGGGAAGCCATGACTACATCTTGATCTGCTTTGAGACACTAAGTACTTGATTATGAATCTCTTCTGCTCCTCTTTGACTTGATAGCATTCCGGTTCAGTGATGCTGATTCAAAACCCACAAAACACAATAACCACACAGTAACTCTTCCCCAGGAGAAGAATGAAGAGGAAAGTCAGCTTTTCTTCCACGTGCTTTACTCCTTTTCCCAAAGCCTGGCACTCCCCCTGCTGCATCCAAACTGGCCTCAAAAGCAAGCGAACTACAAACACACTGACATTTCTTTCTACAGCATCAGGTTTATTCTGCTTGCGTGCAGGCATGTCATAAGGGTGGAGGATAGATACTTTGCTGCTTACTGATGAGCTAGTTTCTCCACTTCTGGGAGGATTATTCTTTCCAGTCCATTTTTGAGGCAATCTGCCTCAGGTTGGATACAATGATGGGAAGTATATGGAAAGCTATCGAACAACTACATAACCCTTATTCAACTTGTGTAATTCCCCTGAAATACATGCGGTCTCATCAAACACAAACGTGGCACAGGAAATCTGGGAAAAGGCACTTCCCCAGACTAGCAGCTAGCTGCCTTTGGGTCTCCATGTCAGACTTCTGAGCGGAGCTTTGTTCTTGATCCCTTGAAATCTTTTCGTTTGCAGAGCCAACAGTTTGACGTGTGCACCTTTGTCTGAGCTCTATTGCAACTGAATAACTGAGCAAGTCAGAACCAAACTGCTCATTTCACCAGCAGTTTTGGGGGGGTTTAGTTTTTCAGAAACTGCAATTGAAAGAGAGTGAAATGGAGGACACCAAAGAAACAACTTTGGCGTGCAACCAGGTACTCAGAGGCAACAGCCCAGAGGGTGTCTCCAGCTGAAAGGTCCCCTCGCCCAGGTCTCAGCCCTGGACTGTCCCATCCCTCAGCTCCAGTATGAATACGAGTAATTTAGAGAGGATTGCCCTGTGCCTGTGCCAGCCGCTCGCCAGCCTCTCACGGGCGGCCCCTGAGCCTCCTGCCTGCCCCCTGCGAACAGCACCAGGACAACAGGAGCCATTGGCCATTCTGTCACCTTCTGAGCTGAAAGGTCAGGAGCAGAAACAGCATCGCCTCAGTTTTTGCATTGCTGTGCTGTTTCTGTCCCTCAGCAATATCATTAGCTCGCTGACTTGCCTCAGATTGGTGGCGCTCACTGACTTTCCAGACTTTGGCTGTTTTCAGAAGACCATAATAGAAACTCCCGTGTGGTGACACGCAGAAGGACCCTCTTTAAAGCAGGAGAAAGGCAGGCAATGCCTGGCTCCTACCTGCTGTTCCCGCTGACAGGAATTAAGCCAGGCCAGAAAAAGGCACTCCCTAACTACTAACCTCAGCTGTCCCACAGGAGAGAAGACATTTTGCCATGCTGGGACAGGAGCTCTGGTCGCTCGTCTCCTACCAGCGGGGACAGCGGGGCGCATCCACCAGAACATCTTTTTGGGGTGTTTGTGGCCGGCCCTGCGCGGGGTGCCCCACGCCCGGCGGCCGGCGGCGGGGCCGCGGGCTCCGTGAGGAGAGCTCGAGCCCGCCCCTGCCGGGCACGGCGCTTACGGCCGGTTCCGGCCGGTTCCGCAGCGGCCCCGCGGCCGGGCCCGGCTAGGCCCAGCTCCGACGCCGGTGGCGCCTCTGGGAAAGAATATTTAAGAAAGGGCAAAACGCCACACGGCAGCGAGGGGTGAGGGGGAAAAGTGTGAGAAACAGCCCTGCAATGCCGAGGCCAGAGGAGGAGGAGGGGGAGGAGGAGGAAGAGGCTAAGGCTGCTACTGGAGTGTAACCCCTGGACTGGGGGATCGGTGTGTCCCGTAGCGCTAGGTCCAGCCTAAGAATAGGATCATGTTCCAAGAAGAGATAGCTGAAACACACACTGAAGGCAAGGCTTAAATGGGGCTGCAGAGGTAAAGTGAGCGCTGCTGCTCGGACCCTCCCAGCAACAGTCTCTGGCCAGAGGCTTCAGCACGTCCCGGGGTATTAATCTCAGCCTAGGTTCAGGATTAGACTTCATGCATTTGAAGTCAAGTTCTGGCATGAAAAACCTCTAATGAGGTCCCTAGAGCTTCATCCGCTTTTTCCATGTCAAATTTGGCTCATTAACTAGAAAATAAGGTTGTAGTGAAAAGACAAAACAAAGACAGCACATCCTAATAAATACCCAGAGAAAAGGCAGAAGCAACATTTCCTCTATGTGCATTCATTCCTTCTCTTCCCAAACCACAGCACTCCCTACTGCTTTATCCAAACTGTCCTCCAAAGCAAGCGGTGAACAAGACCGCAGGCAGAATGACGCACTCCTGTCTGGTTCTGAAGATGTCTCTGATGTGCATTTTATATAGTGTCCTTCAAAGAGGAACAATATTGGCTAACGACTGAGCTTTGCAACAAAAGGCTTGCTGTGGAGCTGTTCCAGAGACACGAGACTTATGCAGAAAGGAGCTCATTCAATTGTGAAGCAACAAACAGCAGCACCTTTTTTGTTATAGAAGAATAAAAATCTCCACACTTCAGTTCTGTTTCCCAGCTAGACATTGTGTCGGGGGAAAAAACCCTCTATTCACCCTGCAGTCTACTTGAGATTTTAGAAGACTGTAAAATAAGCATACCAATAATAAAATAAAATACCAATAAGCAAAGAAAAATGCCACCACATGGGTCTATGCATTATCGCATTCTCAGCTCCACAAGCATGCCTGCTGAGGGCCATCAGCTGCAGTACTCTAAAACCTCCAAGAGGCTATGGGCTTATAACAGTTGTGGCCTGACTTGTGTCTCTAATGAGGGCTAAATACTTCCAACTTGCCAAAAAACTCACCCCCTCTCCCCAAAAAGCCCAAACACAACAATCTGGACAGCTCCTACTTTTAGACAACAAATCTTTTGTTATTTATAGATGTAAATTGCAGTCAACACATTCAAAATTGGAATACAAGGCCAACACACATTTGTGTTGCAGAGGTCTGTTCTCTACTGCCAAGTGCGGTGGAGAGGCTTCTACCCTGAAAACAGAACCAAGTCTCCTGAAAGGAGGATTATAAATAAGCCTAATCCTCTACTCATCATCTTTGGTTGCACCTGGACAAAGGGATTTTCAAGGTGTTCTTACCACAGTATCCAAAATAATGTGATCAGTGGTTTATCTTCCCCATATCCTTGTGAGGAAAGAATTACAACTATCTTGTCAAGCAACTTACCTGTAAACCTTCAGAACAGAGGCAGAGACTGTATCCTTTTCTCCAGATTCAGAGTCTCATGTCTTTCCCTGAAAGGACTTCTCCATAAGGAGATTTTTCACATTTACCTATCGTGAGTAAACATGTTTGCCAGAAGCACAGGAATCCACAGCAGGATCGCACCTGCAGCTGTTACAAACTTACAGGCAACATTTTCTTATTCTCCAGAAGGGAACATCAGTCCATGTCCTTTAAGGATGAAATTAAGGGAATAATTAAGGAGGGAGGATGAAAATAAATCAAGGTAGCACAGCTTCAGCAGGCCTTACTGGAATTGCCTAACAAGGAGGATTGATGTTTGTTGCAGGAGAGCAGAGAAATCAGAAAAGAGGGTACAAACCAGCTGTAACAGAAACAACAAAACTGCACTTTCCAGATGCCACTGAGGGATTTGCAGCAAAGCAGCCTGAATATCCTAAGAAGTATCCACTCCAATAAGTTACCACGAAGTGGCTTACTGTTCAAGAGGAGACTGATGTGGGAGGTAGTGCTCAGAGGCCATAATTTCTGGGATGATCCAGCAGTTAGAGCGGTCACTGGGCCTCTGGAGACTGTCCCAGAGCTCCAGGGACACTGTTAGGCTGGTCACTAAAGGATAGGTATTGAAAAGTACCTAGGTGCCTAGCTTATTGGATTCAGCAGGAGCTGTGGGCCCAAATCTGTCTTAAAATCCTGGTCTGAACCTCTCTGTGGCTCGGTCTCCATCTCCCTTTGTGAAATGAGAGGTGACAATGACTTTATAATCTGTAACAGTTTTATAAAAAAAAAACACATGAAAGTGATGGTCGGGCAGTTTACAGCAGGGAGCCATGAGCTAAGGGGACAGTTCCATATGACACGCTGTCTCCCCACAAATCCAGACATTCCCATTGCCTCCCCTTTGCATCACCAGCCCAGTGCTGTTGATATTCCCGCTGAGTGCTCTGTCCCACTCCCTGGTAACATTCTAGGCACTGTGGGACGAAATGTGAGGAGTTTTGCTTCACAACAAGCAGTGGTTTGCTCTGCAGTACATGTACTAGCGTCTCCCCACTGAGCTGGAAATAGGGCAAACCCCCAACCAGACAACAGATTTTAAGTCCCCAGGCAAGGGAAAATGAACAAATTAAATGTTCGCTGCAAGCAGTTCACTAAACAAAAGAACAATAATAGTGTTTTTCTGCCATTCTTTTCATTTCTCCCAGCATAACTACGCATCTTCTGGATACAATCTGTTTCTTTGCCAGGGCTTCAACATTCTCCCTTGAATTAATGATGCTGGAAAATCTCCACTTTTCATAGACTTTGATAGTCTCTGCTGAGCAGCAGAGGGCTGCACAATACTCGCTTATGCAATGACTGGTCCTGTGCCAGGAATAATAGCCTACTAGGAACAACCAATTCACACACAAAACCAAAATGCTTTTCTCATTAAGTGTCTGAATTAGGTGAATTAAAAGCACCCCGAACCTACTGGTCATACTGCACACTAATGTCAGCCTCCACTCCGAGCTAAATAATCCCACACCCTAGTCTTTGAGGAACAGTTAGCATGAGCAGAGGAGGGTGGCACTTCTCTATTCATTACCTCCAAAGTACTCTTGACACTACCAAGAACTATCATTACAGGACCAGGCAACAACAGGACACCTGAAGCAGTTAAAATGCAGTTTGATCTGGGAAAGTACTTGCAGACAAGCACTGCTTTGGCTACTTCAGGCACCAGCATGCTGTAATTATATGGTAGCTCTTCTGTCCGCAGGCATGATCTGTCCCTGAGCAGATGAGGAGTTGGAGAACGGTATCATCTTACTTGCAAAGTAATCTGCAGCACACTGCCCATATCAGCATTTGTTTCAAGGCTGTTCTGGACTATGCTTTAAACGTGGTGTATCTGTATTTCCTCCCAAAGAAACACTGGCAGGAGGGTCCCATAAAGTTAGCTTTATCTAATGTGGGAGGAGGAAGATCAGGTCTTATTGTCTGAAATCAACTTAGCTGCAATAAGGTGCAAGTCTGGACCTAAATTTTTGCCTCTGTCAGGATGGAAACATCAAAGAACCCTGGGAGAACCCTTCCTCCGTTTTGATCAATGGCTGAGAAATAAGCAACCAAATAATTGACACTTTCTTTTAGACCTCAGAATTCCACCTTTTGCTACCTTACCAAATTATTACTCCACTGGGATGTCAGCCTTACATCCTTGCTCACATTTTACTGGGAAGAAGAAATAGGACATCTCTACTTTAAATGAAAGCTCACTGTGAAGCTATAAGTAGCAAAAAGATACAGACTGGACAGTTATCCTGACAACCAGCACCAGAAAATCACTTTTCCCACTTCATTCTGCCCTTTGAGAAGAGGTTTTCTGGAGGGCACAGGAGATCTAGGGACCACATCCCTTTACTTCTGCCTTTCACTGGCAGAGATTGAGCAGCTGCTGCCTCTCCCGCAGTTTTAAGAATTGGCATAAACCAAGTCCTGTTACCGTGGAGAACAGGGCTTTTACAATGTGGAATATAATTATACTCAGAGAAGAGACACTTATCTCATCTACACAACATCCCTTCCCAGCCTCTCTCAGTCATAACACAATACGTCGCAGACTGATATTTTGCAGAGTACCCTTGGAAAATCAACTAAAGAAAAGTACAGCTTTAGGGTAAAATATAAGTTAGACACACCTGGAGAGCAGAACTTCACAGGCATAGGATGAAAGCACCTGGTCAGTGAGGAAAAGTCCCTGCAGTTCTGTGCAAAGCAATTTTTTCAAGTGATACCTTCTCCAACCATTTAACTCTTCTCTGCCATTATCAGGGTCTCTTCTCTGTTTTTGTACCGGAGCACAACCTCAGTTTTGTCTCAGGAAGACTGGGTGAATTTCTGCCTGCACTTCCGCACACATCATTTTGCATGGCTTCCGTGTAGCTTCTCTGTCCCACTTGAGTACTTCAGAGGCACCTACGCGGATATCAACAGGGCAAGTTGATGTCAAAGCTACAGGCCAGTGGTTTGCCTCTCTCTGTCAAAAACAGGAGCTACAGTGAGCCCCAAACCCACTGAACAGGAAGAGGTTTACAAGCCCACACACAAAGCAATGGCAAAGAATAAAAAGAAATGCTGCAATTTGTGACAGAAAAAAAAGGTGACAAATAATGGCAGACGTTAAAAACACACAGCTGCATCTATCCATAGTATCCTCCATCCCAGAGAAACAGATCGCTTAAGGTGCTGAACTGGAGGAATCTGCACGACCTACCTAAGTGCACATGCCCAATTAGCGAAGTACCAGGGCAACACACAGCATCAGGCAACAGCTGGAACAACCTGGGTAAGTATAAAGCTAGTGCTCTGGCAGACCTGAAGAGGAAAGAAAATAAGCTGAGTATTTTCATGCTAGAGTTTGTAATAGCACTGATTTTATGGATTTTATAGCAGAAGTCACATTTCTTGCATTTTTTCCTTCCAGAGGGTTCTGGTTTCTTGTATTTCATTCTCTTACCGACAGAGCCATCTAGTGGATGAGACTTCATTTGCTAGAAGTAAATTCTGATTTATCCCACTGTTAAGTAAGGATAATATACACATTGTACGTAGGATCTTCAAAGCAGCTTGTAACAAACTGGAAGTGGCATATCAGTTAATCTAGTCAGATTTTACTTGACTATTAAGAAATTGCTAAGTGATATGTTTGTCTTGGCTGGTGCTTAAATTCCTACCAATGTGAAACTTCAAACTTTTCAACACTAATTCACAGTACCTTTCTTTCTGAAGAGGGAGAACAGTTCATCCTACACCCAGCCTCAACCTGAATTCACAGTGCAGCTTTTCCTTTCTGCAAAATCCAGTATTTTCTTCAAATCTGATGTGGATTAGAGATGTTACGTGTTTTAAATAAAGCTTAAAAGCTAAGGCAATACTGGTTGGAAAAAAAAGTTTAAAAAAAAGTTTCATTGCTGTGTGCCCAGTGGACAGTCACAAATATAGAGGGTGAGAAACATCAGAAGGTGTAGAAACTTCTTAAAGCAGATATGCTGCAGAGTTTGTTCTATCAGTCAAACCTGCTGGGGAGGGTTCCTGTTTCTTTCTGAAATGCATGGTTGTCACCCTGTGCTCAGTGCTGCTGAACACCACACCAACAGTTTCAGGGAAGAGAGGAGGTCTCAGTGGAGAGAACAGAAGCCTGGCATTGCACAGGAAGAAGGAACAGGAACTTTAAACACCAATAGAAAAGGTAAGCCAATCATCATTAGAAAACAATCCCTAACAAACCTGTTACTGCCAGGCAGCTTTAATTTGCTTAAATAGCATTCAACCATTATACTTTTTAGGGTTCCCCTCAGTGTTTCAAAGCCTTTGCCATTCCAGTAGCTGTCCCTGGTCAAAATGGATGGCATTTCTCCCTGCCTTCTGCAAAAGAAGCTGGCATCTAACCTTCAGAAAGGCTACGTGATATTTGTCAGAAGGAAATAGTGAAATGCAAAGCCAACGGGCCAGATTTGCAGCCCTGCCAAAACGCTGAATCTCTTCCAAAAATACTTTTAGTCAGGTCCCCCATCTGTGGCTTATTTCCTTTTCCACGTATTAATAGTTCTTTTGGAGGCTTTACAGAAAAAGAAAGCAGAGTTTTGAGGGCTGGGAAGTACCAGACAGTCCCAGCAAAAAAAGAAGTGGCAATCCTCACCGTTAGTTTCCTTGAGAGGTTACGTGGAGACCCAAGAGAAGCCAGGCTCAAAGGAGTTCTGGCGAAGTGATTTCTCTTTGCTTAAACTGTGAGTACACCTCTTGTCTCTCCTGATACTAAACAAGGTAACGGTAACTTCCTTTGTCACTCACTGTACATTAGCCAGGATGACACCCTTTAAGCAGAACAGCTTGCCATCCTTCAACACACACACACACTCCATCCTATACTAGTTTATACGTATGGCAATTAATTGTTGCACTAATCAATCTCAGGTTTCTATTAGGTGTTTGCTTTGGAAAGAGAAGGCAGTTGTAGCTGCTGAATCTTGCAGCAGACACTTGCCTCAAGTTATACAGAAAGCAATCATGTATCATGCCATTCCTGTTCTGCCTGTTGACAGTAGTGCAACTCCACTGTACAAAAATTCCGACTTGATTAGCACCAAAATCACAAGCCTGATGTATTAAAAGCAGTAAGACCAGTTAACAGACTGCAAATAGAAGACATTTCAAATGGCCATAATATTACCTACTAGGGAAGTGGACAACTTGTGTACCACTCTATAGCTACAAGCAATGCCAGTGGGTGTCAACAGAAGTATCTGCTCTTACCTACCAATCCATTTCCAGAGATCCCAGGCCTTGGCATGGGATACTACAAGCAGACAGTTCAATTCTTACCATGAACCTCATGGCACAGCAACAGGAATTTTTTCCTTTGTGTGTTAAAAAAAGTCAGTCGCAGTGGGCATCTAGTATAAAGACTCAAAATGGACTTCAGCTTCATGTTGATTAAGATGGTCTTTATCAAGTCTTGAGAAATACAGAAACCTTTACTTAGGCAGGGGGAGGAAATTCGGGGGGGGGGGAGGGGGGAAGAGATGTCTCCTCTCCCATAGTAAGAGCTAGAACCAAACCAACTATTAAAGTTCCAAAAAGTACAAACAGCTGTTACTACTAGTGATTAGAAAAGCTGTAGTTTACATATAGACCAGTTTTATGTGCCCATATCTTACAGATACTTTCCGAGGGAAATGGCCTGATCAACTGTTATCAGTCACAATTCTCTTCTGAGTGACTGTGGATTGGAAAAATGACATTTCCAGAAGGAAGTGTTTAATATCATTACTAAAGCCCTAAAGTGCTCATTTTAAGTTGGAAATGATGTCTTCATGAAAGCATGACTGCTACATGAACATGACTCACATGCCATGTTTTGAAGTAGGGCTTTGTGAAAGCCGTTTTGGCTTTTGGACAGGTTCCTCAGTCTAGGCATAGTAAAAAACTAAAATGTTCATGTAATTAAGCTCAACCACATCTTAAACACATTTTAAGGAGGTTTCTAATACAAATATTTAGGATCGCTACTACCCAGAAGAACATGTAGCAGGGTTTTTCTAGTGATGCAAGACCAAATACAGCTTTATTTACAGACAATTCAACAAATTAATACATTAGTTCAACTTTCATGTCTGCACCCAAGGGAGAGTCTTCACAGCATCAGAGCAGAAAAGCAACACTAGATATTTCATACATGTACAGACTGATAATTAATTGTATGCAAGTATCTGATTAGGTACAGAAGTGTTACATTCAAGATTTCAACCCTTTAAGTCACTAAGTCAGCCACACTATACTTTTAGCAAAATAAAGTTATATTTGGCTTCCTGCAGATCAGCTGATGATCTTTGTGACTGTGTATAAATGTTAAGATGAAAAGCTAAAGGTGATCCTAAGTTTTGTTCAAAAGATTAGCATTTGTATTAGAGTTGTATTTAATGAATACCATTTATATGACTTTCACCATACACCTGCACTACTTTTGAAATTTACAAAACATTTCAAATTTATCCTTGCAAATGCCTATTTTGTATCCTTTTTTTCCCCCAGGTAGAGAGGGAAAAAAAAAAAAACACCCAAAACAAAACCCAAGTGAACTACTAAGAGCGTTAGAATAGAATTTTTCACTGCAAGTATAGACTCAGACTATCAAAGTTGTGTGTTCCTAATGAAAAATTCTCCCTGCATCCAAAGAGAAAAATAAGAAATGCAAAGAATACAAGCTCAATGTACAGCTCTGAAGATGGACCTCTATCTATTGTAGATCCATATAAAGCAAAAGAACATAGCGCTTTGCTTCTCAGAGAGCTGCCTCTGTTTGGCGGTACGTTCCATAAATGCAGCTGCTAATACAACTTTAAAACATACTATTTAAAAATTCTTCATCAAGAATACCTTCTAATTCTTTAGAGAATGAAAGACAATAGGACTAAACAAGAAAAATGAAACATGATGATCTTTAAATGTCAAGGCATCACACAAATACAAAGTAGTCAAATCTAGATATAAAGTCTGCTATTTTCCAGACAAAGCTGTTTTAAGTTTGAGATCAACCTACAATGTATTTGCCCAAGAGAAGCCCTGTCATACAAGAGCAGACAAGTTTTTGTCAGAAACATTTATTAAACAAAACTGATACCAATGCGCATGTAGTCAAGTTAATACCCCCTAATAAAAAAAGCATGTCGGTCAACACCAAGATTATCTTCGCTTCTGGAAGATGTTGCCACGGCCCATACCACGGCCTCTTCCTCTTGCAGCCACTGAAGAAAGAAAACATCAGGGATGACATAGATTTGATATAACTGCATATTTATCTCAACAACCAACAAGCAAAACAAACAACACTCCAAGTCTCCTGCTTAGAAGCAAGGAAGCGAGGCTATCCTACGAAGTTCAGAAAGCGATACAACAGGAAAAAGTTCTCTGTGAGAAGAACCAGCACTAATGGTTACACAGCTTGTTACTTAGAACGGATGCAGTAGAATATTCATACACTTTGTGTTCCTTCTAATCTGACACACAAATTTGTAGCCCAAGAGACTTAAAACCCCACAGCCTTCCAAGGTTTTGCAACTGAACTCAATACGTTTCAGCAGATGTTACTCCCCCACATAACCTTACTGCATTTGCTAAAGTTAAGCAAGGACTCTGCAGCCCATGATTATCACTCAATCTTATTATAATTAGGCTATTCCCCTGAGAAAGGTACAAGTGAGAGTGAACTACAGAACGGCTACTAATTACAGCTTCCCAGTAGTTTAAGTACCTTCTTGATATCTGAATTTGTTTTTCTACAAAAGCTTAACAAGAACACCTGGATCCTTCCCTAAATATACCAAACAGCTAGTGGCCACAATCACTGGAAAACAGAAAATGAAGTTTTATATAAAGCCTCTGTTTGACAAGACTGCTCTAAATAAATAATCTAAATTATTGTAGCATCAATAGTACATATTCAGGTAACTGGGCAGTCTGAGTCTTGACTCCCGCCATAAGATGAACTATACAGAAAAACAACATACAAACAAGTAATCTTTCTGTTTCTTACAGCCTACATTTCCTCAGTGATAGAGATGACAGTTTTCCAGTTCTTCTACAGCAAAACAGGGGGGTGGGGGTGGTGGGGGAAAGGAGAGCAGACACAGGACTGTAAACAAATCATACTGACCTTGAGCTTTGAGAATAGCTGCTTTTCCTCGCCCAGCTCCAGACCCCTGGTTTTTATTCTTCATGCTCTTTAGCATAGGAGCGTTCTTCAACATATCTGGTAGAATGAGAAACCGTATCTTGCTACCTCTGATGTACACCTGTTCAAGCTGTGCCACTCGTCCGTCTCTGTATGTCACCGTTATGTTGGACATCTGGAAAAAAAAAAAAAGATCAGTCAGTGCTCAGAGGCTTCTAATCCTGTTCTGCATTCCTACTTCCCTCGCCTGCAGAATACACAGCCAGGATTCAAGTACTAGAGTCAAAGACTTTCCAAGCATACTGCTCTCTCAACTACAGTTCTGACACAAGGCATCCAGGACCATTTAAACACATTCCTAAGTCTGTTACTATTCAAGCAGGCCCAGGAGCTTTGCTTTCTTCCCAGTTTGCAAATTAGTTTTATCAGCTTTGTTAGTTTGGTTTTCTCGTATTAAGTTTTAACAAAGCTGTTCTAGTCCTAACGATTAAGGAAGCATTTTGATTTCAACAATGACCAAAGTCAATCAAAATTAAGCCCTCTTGGGATGACTAAAGTGTGTTAAAAAAGCTCCAGTTTCTTAAATCAAGGTTTGTTTATTGTTACACTGAGTGGCTTTAAAGAAAGAACTCCAGCAGAAACATTGTTCACAGAACAGAATCTTAAGAACCCTGATATTATTGACAAGAATACCCAATCAATCTCTAAAACCTGAAAGAGTAAGGTCTGGCTTCTTTGGTGCGCTCAGTAATCCTGAATCCACTTCACTATGGTAAGACAGCATACATGCAACAATACAGTTTTCTTTATCCTAAGACTAAAAGCAATGGTCTTTTAATCAAGCTGCCAATAAACTAGCTATCAGCCCTTCCAGGTGCACATCAGACAGCCTTCCCTCCATCCTTCTGAAGCAGGTATACCTGACAGTTCATGTTGTCTTCAGCTTCAATAAGTTTGCCTCTGTAAACTTCTCCTGTATTGGTCTCACATGTCACAATATGGCCTTCAGCCTCATGCAGGACTTTAATTGGCACTCCAATCGACATGTTTGCAGTGCTGTGGCTCTACACCTGAGACAAGAAAAAACACAAGACATAATTACAAAAAAAAAGCTGTAGACTAGGTTTTACCTATACAATCCATGATCTTTCCCAGTGTAAAGTGCTGATTTTCTCTCTTGCCCAAACACACCATATGCTTTAACAATGCATTAGTAAAACTTCTCTAGAAAGATGCCTATGGGAAGAAAAGACTTAAAAGAGCAGCAAAAGTAAGCCTCTTCCAGGTCTCTTCTGACCTAGGAAATTCACTTGTAAATACCAGATAACGGGCCAGGTGCATATAGCCAGGTGCGCTTCAAAGAGAAACAGCCCTGGGTGCATCCCATAACGGTACAGCCAGCCTGACCGTCGACGAGCAAAGCCGGACCTAAGGCTAGCACAGCCATCCTCGCCGACCACACCACCAAAGCGAGAGGCTCTACCACGAGGGAGCCCAGCCCAGCCCAGCCCACACACCGCACCGCAGCCGCGCTGAGACCCCCGAACCACCCTCCTTCACTTGAAGGCCCCCAGCCTCGGCTCTGCCCCAGGGGCAGAAGAGAGCCCCGTCCCGTCCCACCCCCACCAGAGCCCCCGAGGCCTTGCGGCCGCCCCCTCAGGCCCGGGCGTCCCCCAAGGAGCCCGCAGGCCCCATGGGAGGCGGAGCAGCTCGGATGCTCACCCGGAGAGCGAGCAGGGCCCGGGGACACGCAGGACGCCCGAGAACCCCGGCCGAGGTCAGCCCCACCGCCACTCACCGCCCGCCAACCGCCTCAGCCCGGGCCCGCGCTCAGCCGCTAATGGCCTCCTCCAGCTTCCCGCCGTGCACCGCGCGCCGGAACCGGAAGGCGACGGCGGGGGGAGCGGGGCGGCCCCTTCCCTTCCCCTTCCCTCCTCTCCTCTCCCCTCCCCTCCCGGCCCAGCGCCGCCATCGCGCCCGGGGCCGCCGGGCCGCGCTGCCTTGGCACCACGGTTCCGCCACAGTCTTGTCCCGCCGGCCGGGGGCAGCCCCCTCCCGCCGGCGGTGCACTACTCCCGGGGCAGGGCTGGCTTCCCCGCCCGCCCTCGGTGCCGCCTCCCCCGCTCGCCGTGTCATGCCCCTGCCCACCGACACGCCCGACCGCCGCCGCCCACACCGCGGCCACGGCGCGGGGCAAACGAAACG
>VUYV01000004.1:8722067-8802399 GCA_008711295.1 Anarhynchus alexandrinus
TTTAGGATACTTAAGAGCACCTTAATCTAGACTTTTAAAAAAGATTGGATATACCAAAGGGTATGCCAGTCTTCAAAGTAATGATTAAACAGCGGCACAACTATGAAAAAATATTTGGAAGGAGTCCAGAATATCCATATTGGCTTGCTCCTACAGTAGGGTATAGCTTTGTTAAAAATAATATAAGATTACAATCAACATTATAAAACTTTTGAGATAAATAAAATTACACCAAAGCTAGGCCAGTCCACGTAATGTCAAATGCATTTTTATTCCCATCTTAAAATGTAGTTGACCTTGTGTTAACAAAACTTTTCAAAGGTCTTTTCTAGATCAAAGGTAAGGAAAGCCCTTTATGATTAACTCACTTTGATTGACGTGGAAAGAGCAGTAACAGGCACAAACAACTCTTCCTTCGAGTGGTAAGGGCGTTTCTGAAACTGAAGCCACCACATCACCAACCCTATACAAGTAAAAACTGAGGCAGAGGGATGGAGTTACTTGTATTCTGGGACTCTTTGGTAAAGATTGTTCTTTTTCCCTCTCCCTTTGTTGAGTTATTGAGGAGGTTAATACAAAAGGCAAAATGGTGCCATTTGTGAGCTTTGTTAACCTATAATTACTCATGTAAATTACAGTCCCTGAGGCAAAAGACATCTGTAGAAAAGGCTCAAATCTGTGGAGCTTGTAAGAGATCAACACCCAGAGATCTTGCTTGTGTCTGTTTTCTCACAGTTTGGTTTAATGCCTTTTGTGGCACAGAAATACATTCAGACACAAGAGAAAGGATGAATACCTGTGCCTTACCTATTGTTATTTAGGAGGGGAATAGAGCTTCATAGTTAGGGGCTGGTGGGTATGTCACCCCACCAAAAAGAATAAAATGAAACTTCCAAGGAGAAGGGGGTGGCAGAGTGATTCAGGTACGGAACAATAAACGAGTACAAGATTAAAAGAAATGCTTAACTGTACAGAAATATCAAACCTACATGCCCCTAAGAAAATAAAAAATACCTGCCAATCAGATAAAGTAAAAAAATGTTTCTAAGTTTCCACCACTATAGTGCTGAGGACAAGCTGACTTTTAATGAGGTATGGAAAAAACATTCCTGTGTGGATCTGTATTCCTGTATGACACCTTTCGTGTTTTACTCACAACGGGCTGTTTCCACTACAGCTGACTGCATCCAGCTGAAAGTGCCAGTCATTCAGCAGCTGTACCACTGGGACTGTGGGCTGGCCTGCTCCAGGATGGTGCTTCAGTAAGTGACTGGTTTGGTTTGAACAGGTGGGAAATCCCATCCCATGGGAGAGGGGTAGAGGGAAGCAACATCCAGGGAGGTGCGTTGAAGCAGCTGTGAGTTTAACTTAGTCTTACGAGATCATGCAGTCTCAGGTACCCTTGGAGAATTGCTGCTGCTTGGGCCTGGCACAGCTCTCTACCAGGAGCAAGGGAAAATATAAACCAAGATGAACTTAAGACCCTTTTGAATAATTGACTGTTTTGGCAGATGCAAAATATCTGATCAGCTCTAAGAACTTTGCAGGTTGGCATGCATAAGCTAATAAAAAGTTATCCCTCTTTCCTGTTGTTATAAGTCAGAACCGATATTTAGCACAGCAATTCACCTAATCCCTTTCTGTGTTTTCCAGTGATGGGCAGGCGTATCCCAGTCTATGAGGTTATACTGCCTCTGTCCTGCTGAGCCCCCAGTCTGTGGGATGAGTGTTTTTGTTCCAGGAGTAGTTTCAACTTCAAAACAATGCACTGTATTGCCCTTTGGGTTTTTTTGGTTTTGTTTTGGTTTTTCTTTTTTTTTTGAACTAGTAGCTGTCCTGCTGAACTCCTCTTTCCTTCCACAGAGGAACATGAGCTTAGGTGCAGGAGAAATACCTATTTAGATGTCCACTTAGTAGATATGAAGCAGAAGATTTTCATTTCTCTCCATCCCTTCTGCCAAGACGTTAGTCCGTGTGCTGGTAATTTCCCATCTTGACTACTGTAACCTCTGCCTCTTTATTCCCTTTACCTCTTTGCCACTCCAGTCTGCCCAAAACTCAGCTTCCAAGATTAATCTTCTCACCCTACTGATCTGACCTTGTTTGCCCTGCATCCTCAATTCCAGTCCTTTTTTTTTTTCCATTTACTTCCATTTGTTTTCTAACTTCCAGAACTCTCTGTAACTGCCTTTCCCCACCCCTTTGCAACCTGTCCCAAGCTTCCTCCTGACTTCATCTCCCCTTTTGTGCCTTTTGTGCCATCAGTGCCTAAGACAAGCTTCCTTTGAATATTGAGCGACTTCCTTCACAGTTCCTCCTTTTGAAATCCATCTATTGCATAAAGCAAGTTTTAGTCTTTAACACTTCTTTCTGTGTTTGGTCTAATATGCTTGTACATTTAGACTGTAAGCCCTTCAGGACAGAGTTCTATCCTTGCTCAGAATAGCTTGCCTATTGTACAGCACCTGTACACTTCTAGCACTATAAAACAGTCAAGACACCCATACATTTCCAATTAAAAAAAAGTCAGCAATAAATCCAGTTAAATATTTCCTACTCCCTTCCCTTCCCTTCTATTTATGGCTCCTTTGTGGGTTGGGGTTTTTTTTATTATTTCTTAGCCAAGCCCATTGTTTCAGTTTTTACGTCCTGTGATGTGGAGGCTT
Organism: Anarhynchus alexandrinus; assembly: GCA_008711295.1. Taxonomy (NCBI): domain Eukaryota; kingdom Metazoa; phylum Chordata; class Aves; order Charadriiformes; family Charadriidae; genus Anarhynchus; species Anarhynchus alexandrinus. Next base: position 8,724,734 of record VUYV01000004.1, read on the forward strand.
GGGCTAAAGCACACATTTTGCTTCTCCTAAGATCTGTGCTTCCCTTTCCCTGCCTTTCCTAATACCATAGGTACCTGAATCATTTGGACAATGATGAATTTCAGAAAGCCATCCAGGAACTCCAGTTAACAAAGAGTATCTGGACTATTGACCTGGCCTACCTAATGCGGCACTTCGGTGTTAAGCATAAATTTTGCACCCAGACGCTTGGAGTGGACAAGGGCTACAAAAATCAGGTTAGTATTCTTACCTACTGGGAGACAGCAGACAGTTTTAAAAGCCCTGTGTGTCATGCTATAAAAGCTTTGCTGTGTTACTGACAGTTAACCGCAGTTCCTGTAAACAAGGTTTGCACATTGCCAAAACTGGCACAAATCAGTTCCAAAGGCAAGGCTAGATATGATCCCACATATTTGACATCTTTGATTCCATAATACGAATTGTTTAAAAAGTTTCCACGTAGTGCTGGTGAAAGGTTCCAGCCTATTTGACAGTCTTGGAGACTGAAGCCCTCTGTACCTACAGAACAGGTGCAGCCCGGGCAGGAGCAGTGCTAGCTTCCACACTTTCCCCACCACCGTGCCTCAGCCCTGACCTGGAAGAACCACCTCTAGAGGTGAGAGGGGAACTCAGCCTCCATGTCCATTGAGAGCTTGGCCTCTTCAGGATTGCCAAGGGGGCCAGTGAGGGCCTATACTGGTGATGGCTTTTCTAATGCAAGCTCCTGCCCAGTATGAACCAGACAGGCTTCTTTCATGTAGGCAGTTGAATAGCCACTGGATGGAAATTACAGCAATAACTGACCAGGAGTGAATTTAAACTTATAATTTAGAGTAGGAATCCTCATCCTGTTACCAGTGAACTGAGGGAGAGATCTCTTGTCCCATAGCCAGATCTCCAATTTATGCAGGCCCTTGCTAGCAGGGATTGTAACTGGTGGATTACCTAAGGTAAACATCATTCCAGTTCATAATGACTGTTGTCTCCACAGTCGTTTTACAGGAAGCACTTTGACACAGAAGAGAATCGCGTGAATCAGCTCTTTGCACAAGCCAAAGCCTGCAAGGTGCTGGTGGAGAAGTGGTAAGCTTATTGTTTTCTTTCCTTTCTCTTTGGAGATTCTGTGGGCCCCATGCTTTTCTTGGAGTCACCAAGCTAAACTGGTAAGAGAGACCAAAATCGAGCCCTGAGCTTTTTTTGTGAATTAGAGACTTTTACCATATCTGTCTCAAAAAAAAAAAAAAAAGGACATCAAGAGTTAATAATGAAGTTTGAGGAAAAACAGTCACGACACAGAATAAGTGATTTGAAAATGCTGACAGGAGTTGACTACTGTTTATGTTTTGAATTTGATTATCCATTAAAATTACCCAGGAGGGAGTGCCTACAGCACTCTAATTGGCCATTGTTGGAATTAAAGAGAGTGCTACGTGGGCACACAACCCATTGTTCCCAGAGCTATGCAAACATTATAGCTCTCTGTTCCTACACAGACGCACAAAGAAAAAGCTAGAACACGAGCTCTTGCCAAGGGGAGGATGAAATAAGGAATTGCTGTCAAAGAGCTGCAAGCACAAGGGAAGGGGAAAAACTGCAGAATTATTTCACAACCAAAAGTGATATTCTACAGGGGAAATAACTAAATGTCCATGTTCAACTCCAGTTGCATCCCTTTTTATAGTGAAGTTGGATTTGGATCTTTGTAGTCGAAGTGGGGATCAGGAGTAAGAAAAGAAGAGAGGGTACAGGGCAGCCACAACAGCGTTTGAATGTTGCAATGCAACTTTCATTTGGCAGAATCATTAAGTGTTCTTTTGTATGGCACCATCTGTTTAACTAGAGCTGTGATGGGACAGACGGGACAGTCAGTCCATCTTGCTTTAGCAATCTGAAGATCGTGGCCTTGATCAACACAAGGACAGAGGGTGTATCTACCTGTGCAGTACTGAGGCTGGGGCATCAAATAGGAGTGACACTGGAAAAGATTAAAAAGCACATGAGTTAGGTAGTGCACACAGCCCAGACATTTGGAATGTATCCAAGGGATGAGTTTCTAATGCATATGGAATACACCACCTGCCTCAGGGAAGGACAGCTTTTAACAGATGAGATTATAGGTTATGTTTGGTTAATACTCATTCTCTGTAGGAGGTACTATAGAAATAAAGCCTTAAGAGCATCAGGTAGTCCAAAATTGCAACTGGGAGAAACATTCCTGTGTGACAGAGGCAAATTTGGGCATGTCTTAAGTTGGTTAGTGATTATACAATATCTTTAACCACTCAGTCGATAAAGATTCAGTGCTTCAGAGATAAGCTTTTCTAAGAGCAGGAGAGAACACTTCACTTACTATTTTCCCACAACAGAAGTCTCTCAAGTTACTGAATGAGTTGCCAACTCCTTTAATACTCTTGTCTGGGACTTCTGATACATTCTGAGATTACGTTTATATTGCTGCAGAATCCAGAGCTGTTGCTCTGCACTTCAGTAGCAGCCATGAGATCAAAAGGCCTTGAATGACACAGGTTTTGTCAGGCTTTGTCTGCAGCAAATTCTGCAGGGTTTAACAGCAAGAAAACTGTACCCGATATGAAAATAACCATGCATGTCATAAGTACTGTCCATCATCACACACTTCATCGTATACCAGTCTCTTTCCTAAACTTGTTAATAAGCATATCTGATTTTTTTTTTCTGCAGCACAGTAACTGTTCAAGACATCCAAAACCACCTGTCCCAAGGTCACATAGCCATCGTCCTAGTGAATGCAGTCCTGCTACTGTGTGATCTTTGCTCAAGTCCTGTCAAATACTGCTGCTTCCTCCCCATTGGACAGAAGTGCTTCTGCAGGAATCCTGACTACCAGGGCCATTTCATTGTGTTATGTGGCTACAACAAAGCCTCAGGGAGTATTTACTACAACAACCCTGCCTATGCTGACCGTGAGTAGCCTGTTCCTTTTGGGTGGATTCTCAGCCACCACATTACTAATGTGTCTGTAATACAGAGCCACAGCTGGTCTTCCCCTAATAGCGTGTGTGTATTTCAAGCATCACTAACCAATTTGTCAGAAGGGTTTTGCCACATTAATTAAATTAGTGCTGCATTTTGTGCTGTGATTTACTTAACACATTAAGATACACATTGTAGCGAACTTGTTTGGCTTTCAGATGGGTTAGTGAGGGATGCTGAACTGTTGTTCAGAATGTAACAGGATGGCCAATTTAGTACCTATTTACAGCACTACTTCAGTGAGCACCGTCTTTGAGGTGGAAAGATCTGAGTAAAGCTGTAACCTAAGATGACAGGTCTGGTCTGTATACTAGTTACTTGTCTTTGTAGAGGCTGCTAGACTCAGTATAAGAGCCTTTCGCAGGCAAATCCTTCTGACTTTTTAGTAACATTTTGTTCCTCCTTAACAGGAACATGCTGCACCAGCATCAGTAACTTTGAGGAAGCCAGGACAAGTTACGGCACTGATGAAGATATTCTGTTCATCTACACAGACAGCTGACACCCACACCTGATACTTCTGGTCCCTTCCTGTGCAGCCTGCATGGCAGCTGGCTGCTTGTCTCAGGACTCCCCCTGCAGAGACCTTCCTCCTGAATTGCAGTGGGATCTTAAACAAGGGAGGCTTTATAGACATCGATAGGACTATATTACAATGCTGTCTTTACCTTTTTTTTCCTGATGATGTATCTGATTTTGCAATATATATCTCATTTTTTTGTTGGGTTCCCCCCCCCCCCTTTTTCAACATTGCACATTTGACAGCAGTTTTAAAATACAGGCCCATAGCCTGTTCACTTTGAGCCTATTTTCAAATTAAACACATGAGAAAAAAACCACCAAATTTATGAACTTTAACACTTGGTAATACATGCATAGGTTTAGGTAAACAAAACCAGGAAAAAAAAAAAAAGAAAATACCTGTTTCTCTCTCTCTGTCAAAGCATCAAGGGCTTCTTCATCCTAAATCTAGGGATTTGACATTCAGCAGGGTATTACGGAAGGAGAAAAATATTAACTTAAACCACTTTTAAATAATAAAAAATGCCTTGCTGGCTCATCAGTATTGTCTGCACTGTAGGAATGAAACACATTTACTTAAGGAAACTTCCCATGTACCAAATTCACCTTACACAGATTTAGCATTTATGCCCCTGCATTAAATTTTGAATCGTAGTTCTTGGTATTGTTCCCTTATACTACAAACTCAATCTCTTTTGGCTAAATCTCTAGGGTGACTACTCAAAGATCTGTATTGCCCCAAAAGTTTAAGTGAAGTTTTGTTTGTACCTAGAAGTCTTTATTGTTCTTTGGAAAAACCTCTGAACATTATTCCACCCACATGTGCCAGTTTCTTCAGAATCCATTCTAAATATAAACTTATTAAGCAAATACAGAAAACTGCCATCCACACTAATAGTATACATTTTGTCTATAAATTGTAAATATCTGACAGCATATACTTGATTGTAACTAAAAATGCTGAATCACAATTGAGCCAAATTTTGCTATTGGTATTAGTTCAGTGACCTTCTAAGAAAAGATGGAATACATACGTCTCTTTGCTACAAGGAACTCAGATTTTCCAGCTCTTATAATACAGCTGTATTTGGATTAAATTGGAGTTAGTGTATTCACACATTATCAAGAAAAATTGTTAGCAGCCCATTCATAATCCTTTCATGGGTCTAATTACTTTGCTGAGGAGCACTGTAAAGTATAAGAATCAGACTCATCCATCAGAATTTCCTACAAGTCTTGATCTCCAGTCCTGCCTATGTTGAAGTGGGTAGAAAAAATCAATACTAATGTGAAGCTTGCAAAATTTTATTTTGCATTTAAGACCGAAATCCCACACCTTTGGCATGGTTTTAGGAAAATAACTGTTCAAGTTCTGGAACTGCATGGAATAACAGTAAAAGGACATTGTTATTTAGTGGTGGAAATAATAAATAGGAATCTACTTTCAGCATGGTAACAAATTTTTCTAAGAGAAAATATTTTATCAGTTGTTGACTTACTGAAAAGTATCTGGAAAGTGTTCAATAAGTATGCTTAGTAGAATCAAGAGTGCTCCTTTGTACAAAGGCTAAAAATAGTAACAGACATTTAAAAAGCAGTAGCCTTTAAAATTTCCAAACAAAAAGTCTGTGACAAATTTTCAGTGTATCAAATTTTGCTTATCATTGGTGAGGCTGGAATACATCCTGGCACTTACACTTACAAAATGAGTAAAAATTAGGATGTGATTTGTCAGCAGTAGAACCAGTACATTAGTGCCACCAGCAGAATCCCAGAAAAAAGGTACAAAACCTATTACAGAAAACATCTTCCCACTCCTCCAAAGTAAGTCATCAGAAGGCTACTGATCTGGGAATTTTTATGTCCGAGTCCAAATTAATGATGTTTGATTCAGAGAGATTGTATTAGCTATGTTACTAATTAACAGGTATGTGAATTACAGGGTGATAGAGTACCTTAACACATGCATTTTCAGGTAGGTAGGTCATTCTATACCATTAAACTGCCACGGGGTTAATTTTAGAGCAGGCTTGGTTAGCTAAATAAAAACAATTCTTACAAAAGGCTTGTAATTGACATTTAGCATCATACTGGTTCAGTTATCCAAATGCAAATCATGAGCTTATACATAAAACATGAACTTAAGGGCATGCTTAAGTGTTCTCAAGTGCACAGATAGGTGTAACAATATTGACTGTTAAATGTTTGGTACCCAGGGTTAAAATACTTCAACAAAACCGAAAGATAAAGAAACAAAGCTGTTTAAGCTAATACAGACACAAAAGGAGAGCTCCACCATGGCATCAGGATCTCTTATAGCCACCAAATGGAAGACAGCTATGAGAGATGAAAAACACAAGGAAAAACCAAAAGCCAAGTGAAAAGACTGAGTATTTATATGACACAACTTCAGATTAAAAAGGAGCTCACTGTGCAAGCATTCAGAACATCTGCATTTTCTGAAACTGTGTTTCCCATTACAAGATTGTCTATCAAAATACTCATTCTGAAAATGTTTTGTCACTTTGTTTCCTTCATGATGTCAATAGCAAAGGAAGGGGTATTTTACATGCAGGGATTTTATACATAAATATATTTTTATTTGTAATTAAGCCATTCTCAATAAAGGTTTAAAGTCACAGATAACCCTGTAAAATAATGTTGCAAGTGCATTTATTAACTAGCTTATTATGAAAAATGCTGGAATTTAGAGGTGTTATATACTTGTAGTATATAAGTGTTATATACTTAACTGGAAATGGCACAGCTGAAATTTTAATTTTGAAAAAGAAGATTTAGGAGTTCAACTATTTATTTCAGCTATAAATTCATAGTTAATAGGCTGTAAATTATATTCATTCTGCACTTCTTGAACACCTACTGCATCACCTGAATCATACAAAACAAAATTTCAATATACACCAGTAGCTGTGAATAGCAAATGTAGTGTTATTATGTACGTTCTACATCTGGTTTATGTACTCCGCAATCACTGAGTATCCTACTGGACTGCAGCTCCAGGGAAGTAGTTTTCATTACCCATCCTGATTCCTAATAGCATCTCTGTGGCTTTCTGTTCACAATGAAAAGTATGCAACTGCATCAGCCTTGCCTATGCTTTAGCTAGCGTTTCTATTTTTGCCTCACAACACAGCACTGAGCTTCTGAAGATATTAAAAGCATCTGTCTGCAGCACTGCTTTTGCACCTTGAAGGAGCCCATCAAAGACATTGGTCCAACTGTGGTTGTAATACATAGTGTAAAGGGAAATAGAAAAGAACAGTGGTCTTGCTTTACAGTACACACAGATCTTCAAACAACTAGGACATGTCTAGGACATTACTTAGCTCTAACAGAACTGCCTCAAATAGTTCAGAATTAAAAAAAAAAAGGATGGAAACAATTTGTGTCTCCTTTCTCCCTAAATTATGCATTTGGGTAGAGGGTAAAAACTGGAAAGCAGAAGTAAATAGACACACAATGCAAAGCTTATGTAACAACTTTTATGTCATCTGAACTCATCATCTCCATCAAACTATATCGCAGTACACAATACTGAATAAATTTCATCATCATTTTATATCAATGTATTCCAATCGGATATAGTTCTAGTAAGGAACAAAAGTTTGGACTCATTAGTGTCCATGACCAAAAAAACTCACAACCAAGAAGCCATTTTCCAATTATTTTACTTAACACAGTTTTGAATCCTATTATTTAAAAGTTGGCTACAGGAAATTAAAACGACAACATTAAAATAACAACTTGTGATCCACAGTAAAGCTATCATCCAACAGTACCTTTTAATTACGGAACATTTGATTGTAATGAGATGCTCTCTCTTACTCTTTGATTATATTGGGTATAAAATAAGGCTGGACTGCTTCAGTGAGCTTCTCTGCATACATTTCATATCTACCAGTCATCTGGAAAAGAAAAATCAAAGCTTCAGTTCTTTTAGTGAGCTACGAAAGTACTTCAGTAGAAAATATTTATTATTATTTAATTGCCCCAAAAAGTAAAATCATAATTCACTCAAAATGCAAGACCTCCAGTGCCTTAGGACAAACTGATACACTTTCATAAAATAACTCGTATTATGTTGCCTAGAACTGTACTTCTATCCAAAAAAAAAAAAAGAGAAGTGCATTTCCACTCTAAAAAGTAAAACTTTAAAATTAACACCTTCCTGCTTTGCAGCTCTCCTTCACTGACAGTCATGTCTGCTGACTAATTACTTAAGGCTATTTTGGTTATCCTGCATAGCTGAAAGTTGAATGTGAAAGGTGGATTCACTTTCTTATGCATCAACAATATTCTCATTTAAGTTAGTTATGTAAATGAAGGCAAAGGAGTGTGTATCTGTAATTACATCTTCACATTGTGTCCTTGATAACTGATGAATGCTGCTGCCACCAATAAGTTTGCACATGTGCCACTGACGGTATTTGGGTTGCTCTTACCTTATCTATTAATGATACGAAATACTATCACTGCTTTGGGTGATAGAATAGGCTAGGAGGCTGAAATACAGCATTTTACGTAGAGCACTATCCTCTTCTGAAGTGCCCAGCCTACAACATTGGCTCTGAGAGCAGTGAACTACTTCTTACCAGAGTGTAATGAGGACAATTTGTTTAACTATGTTGCTGCTGTAAGTTTAGCAAAGACTTTCTACTTAATGTCCCTTTCAGGCATCACTGAATGCAAATTGCAGATACCAGAGCAGGTCAAATAGGTTCCTACTTGCTATCAAGGGTTTTCTGCAGTGGATAAATGATGACTTCATACTTCCTCGTTCCCCTCATATCAAAAACTACCTGTCTTGGCCACAAATGAGAGGAAAAGGAAATAGATATCCCATGTCATATAAACAAAAGCGACAGCTGTGCCTTATGTGCCAAAAGACCAACAATAGCAATTCACACCATCAACAAAAAACTACGGTGCTGAAAGCACAAGACTTGAAGACAATAAAAAATAAGCAATTCCATACAAAACCGATAGTCTGTGTTTTGCTTTTACTGTTTGTTTTTCCTAATCAATACAATTGCTTTTGTTCAGATAATAATGCTGTTATAAGCAGTGCTCCATGTGCTTCCTAACAGACTAAATCTGCAATAAGGGCCTCAGATTTCAGTGGCAAAGCAAAACTAAATGCCTGCCTGACTTAAAAAAAATCAGAATCTCTCAGTACAACTTACAATTTAATTCCACCATGTCAATAAACATATACCTACCACACACACCTGTAAAATAACAAGTGCAATTCTGTCCAGAAAATAACCTGAAATGACTTTTTGTCTTTAGTCCCTATGTATGGATTGGCAGCATTACCAAAGAAATTCAGCTGTAGCTAAGAAATTACTATGTTTTAACTAAAAAAGTTTATTTAGCATTTCAAATCCATAGAACAACTGTATTTTTACATCAAATTGAAATCAAAACACATTATATATTGCACTATATTGTAATGCACAAGGTGGTTCCAAATAAACCAGATCTATAAAATGTCTGCTCGCAGTAACATTATGTGCAAAAGTCGACACTCCTTGAAAATGTTTACTTATTTTAAATACTAGTTTGTCACTGAAGAACCTCCACGTATGGTGATAGCTGTTACCCATGAGTTCTGGTCTAATTTTTTGGGATTGAAATCATGCTGATCTTAACAGTAGATAGGAAAAAAAGTCTAGTCTCTAGCAGTAATGAAGACTAGAACAGAAGACCTGTTTCCACGGAAGTAAGCAAGATGTTTTCTTCATCAACAAAGCCTATTTAAGAAGTTGCCATCTCTTTTCTCCTTTTGCTTGCCTTCTATGTTGTTCCAACAGAATATCTGTGGGGCCTGCCGTAAACTTGATCAGATTAAAAGAAGAAACTAGTGTCGTTTGTTTGTTTAAAAAACCAAAAAAATAGAAAAAATCTGGTCACTCCACTAAACCTATACACAATACAGCACCCCACATAGCTTGTACTGGCACAACTGAAGGGTTAGCAAACTGCAGTGCTGAAGTGGCAATTTCTTAAACCAGCACTGCTGCTGGACAAATTAAATCCAAATTATATCCTCAGGACAGATGATCCAAAATTAGCTTTACCTCAGAATGCAAAAAAATAGTAGTAAGTTTGCTAAAGCCACGTGGAGAGGCTTGCAGTTGTCTTAATCTGATTTAGATTAATTCAAAAGTGGGTTAGGATGCTTCCGAGATAATATACACAGTTCCCTCTCTGTGGCTTCAACACGTCCACAAATTCAGAGTTATCACTGCAAGAACTTTGCACATAGAAAGTTCTCAGAAGCTTAAAGATGGCTGCATTCTCGAGTTTTCACTAAATTTCACCAAAACTGACAAGTAAGGCCTATAAGAATATAAAGAACTACCATATTAGGTCAGATCAAGGGCCCATCTCAGTTCAGTGGCAAACGCCTACGTACCTTGCATAAGGAAACCACACACACTTCCCCTAGCAGTTCTCAGAGCTCCTGGCAATCTGCACTTAAGGACCAAAGGCTAAGTTTTAAATTTAAAAGCTATTGGCCTATTTTCCCTGAATTTGGCTATTCCTTTTGTGAATCCATTTATGCCTTTGGCCTCCAGAACATCCTGTTAAATTAGTTCAACAATTTAAGCTTTGGACTGTTAAAAAAAAAAAAAGACTGGCTTTTAACTATTGTAAGATTATATGATCATTATGAAAGTTTGTTTGTTCTAATATCCTGTATAAGTTTGTTTCTTTATAAGCAGCCTTACCTTAAAATTCCATTTGTCACTGACTTGCCTGCAAAGATTTAGATCCATCTCTACCACCAGAAGTCCATCCTGAGTGCGAGAGAGTCCTGGGGTCCTACTGCCATCTGGTGCAGCTACGTAACTTGAGCCATAAAAATGGCCCAAGTCATGGTGTGCTTTAAGAAATTTTTAAAAAGCATGTAATGCCATCTGCAAATAAGTATATAACTTAACATGCAGTGTCCCATAACACCTGGCTCAATTTCTTGTGGTTGCTCACTCACTGTGCTTTAAGCAAGATATCATCCTGAAGAGTCACAGCATGATCCTAAGGTAACTGCAGTTTTGGCCAGTACTTGCTTTCATGCATGGTGCAACCTTCACATATATCAAATTAACAGGAAAACTCACTGCATTGCTTTTTAAATAACGTATCATTATGCTTTCCCATTATTAAGTCTCTTAACTAAAGTAAAGGCTTTGCTTTCATTGTTTTTTACTTAGCATTTAAATTAATTCTAATTGTCAAATCATGCATTTCCAAAACAGGTAACAGAGATTCACCCAATCCATTTTCAATACAAAGTCAGAAGTGAAAACACTGGGATTTGAGGCACAGAAAAATATCTCACTTCATATTGCACAACTCTGAGTTGTGCCAAAAATCAGCCGCATCTGTTGTGCTACTAACCAATGGATACCACTGACCTTTTCGATGCAGCTGCTAGCAAATCTAGCTAAAAAAAAAAGGCTCAGGCCCACTCCAGATTAAGCTAGAAGCCATCATGGTTATCACAGGACAAATTATAGTGTTTCAACATACAAGTGAAGCACATACAAGCAAATCTCATGCTCTTCTTTGAGCATTCTCTTCTTTAAATACCATCAAATCTGTGAAACGGGGCAAAATGACTTGGCCGGGGATTCAGGCTAGGGCTATTACTGTTAATAATCTTAAAACTACAAATAAAATGTCATGCATGCACTGACAACACAGGCTAATTCGTGGGATCTCTGTCTTCCAGTCCTAGAGCACTGCATTGACTCCAAAAATCTTAGTCCTCTTAAAGTATATAGAAACCTTAGGTATGAACTTCTGGTGACCCCATACTGTGGGTACTACCACCTTAATAGGAAATGCTGTTTTTCTCCAGCTTACAAAACAGCAGACTTAAGTAGGGCAGTTGCTAGCTACCATAGCTGTCATGGGATAGACACTTGCAGCAGAGCTATCGTTTCTTCAGACTTTCTAGTTACCAATTACTAGCAACCACTCAATGTGATTTCTGAACATACCTTTTCCACCGTCTCCGGAAGTAAAGGCATTTTTGTAGTATTCCTGTGAAATAAGAGGAATCCATAGGTGGCAGTATAATTCCGTTTCATTCAAGAAATCCTTGCTAGTCTACCATATTTTGTATGGAAGTTTATATAAATCTATTAAGAATTTTCCTGGCATACTATCAGCCCTGTCTAAAGGGAGTCATCAAAGGGGCCTAGTTTCTATGATGGATAGACTAGAAAACAAGATCTTTTTGTATCACTGCCTGTTGTTCATACACTTTGGGGAACACGTCTTGTATCAGTTTCACAAGCCTAAAGAAGAGGCAAAAGAGGAGACATTTAACCAAACACATCTTTGTGGATGACAAAAGAAGGCAAATGCATTCATGCAATGGCAATAACAAGTCTGGATTTTTGCAGAGAACCTTATAAAGAACGCATATGTAGGGTATGTGGACTAATCTGAAAGCAAGAGTTACCTATTTTGTGCAATATTAATTTTCATTATAGAATTTCAGTGTAGTATCTGTACAACAGCAACTAGTTGTGTACCACTGACTTGAGGATATATTTCATTTTCAGTCATTTTGGCTAAAAGAATACTGATTTTACGATAGAAACTAGGACAATTAGCAAAAGGGCGGGTACCTATTACAAAGGGAGCAATTCAAGAACAGGAAGCAGCTGCAACCAAAAAATAGGCTGCCAGCAACAAGGCAGCTCTCAATCTCTTTATCCCTGTCCATCTTCAAATCATATTATAAACACTAATACAGTAGTTATACAGTAGAGGAATCTATGCACTCTAGTGCTATTCAGTTCATTACCTTGAATTAACTCATGCTACAATACCTAAATGATGAAATAACAAAGTGAAGATACATACCGTTCCCACCCTGTTGATGGGACATGTAAAGCAGTGATTAGCTATGGCAGCATTTCGTGCTTCAATTGGCCACAGCGACTCGCTGGAATACACAAAAGAGGTGGCAGGTATTCACTACTTGTCTATTTCAGAGCTAAATTTAGATTATGACTCTCTCACACTGTACATTTTCTGTCAAAGAAGCCAAAGTTAGGTGCTAAGACTGATCTTGCTCTAACACTCAAAATCTCCCCGCAGATACAGCCAAGCACTATAATTATTTTCTGCTCAAATATAGGTATAAACAATTCTATCTGACAACCTGGTAAATATGGCTTTGTCATGGGAAAAAAAAAAAAGGAACAAATTAACACATCTCAAGATTTTCAGAGCAATTAAAGTGTAAAATGTTTTACTCTCCAAATTATGCAAAGGATCTACACATGTGCTTTCACATTCTGTTAACTCTCAATATACCAAATATCATTCTGCAGCAAAGCTGTAAGAAATTCATACAAGTTGCTCCTATTTCCCCAAATGGTCCAGGAGTGAATGAAAAAAAATTAATTATGGGAATAATACAAAAATGAAAGGAAAAGAAAAAAATCCATTTCCACCAAAATTCCCTATTTCTGTTATTTCAACCACAGTTTTCATAGGACTTTCCATTAAGTCATTTTCCCACGATGGGTTGATGAAAAAGAAAGCATGTTTAACAAAAGCATCCTAATAATTTCTCGGTAATTCTCTATTAAACCAGCCAATAAACTTACATAAAACCAAGAACTGAGAAATAAAAAGTTCCTTCTCTTTTACAAGCCTCTACCTCTTTTCCAAAGGAGATTTCAATTCTGACTGATGTCTCAAACTGAAATAGTCGTCTTTTTATTAGACAGTTTGATACACAGGGATCAGACTAGTTCATATGAGGCCTGGAAGTACTCGGAGCTCCAAAACAAAGATGATACAATTTGTACACTCCTGTGACAGCATGTACCTGCCAGATTCTGAGTACCAGACAAGGTTGCAAGCATCTGACTCATTGATCTCCCAGTCAGACTCAAGAATCTTAAGAGATGGTCACTGGATTGATTGAAAGGACTTGGTTTATTGCCTCTTTTCCCAATTGCTTTGAGTCTGGCAGGCAGCTCTTCTAAGAAAAAGGGATTTTATTGAAAAGCTCCAGCAAATTACGATTTCACAGAAGAGAGACAGGGAAAAAGAGACTATAGCCAAGAAACAACCCCAGAGACAGTTTTTACTTGGGCCTCAAGAGTCCTCTTCCTGCAATAAAAATTATATGTTTAAAAACAATCAAGTGAAAGCCAATAATTAGGAGAGCCTGAAGCACCCAGAGTACCAATGAAGTGCTGTATGACAACAGGGTAATTTCTGTTTGCTCTCCTGTTAATGGGCTCTAAGTGGACAAACATCACAAATATTATTCTAGTAGTGACATAAATGCCCCAAAAGCATTGTGTATTCATTCAACTCTTTTTCAAAGGACAGTTTCCAACATTACTCAACCTAAATTATCTTTTATACCAAAAACTATTAAAGGCAGTTTGAATGACAAAATACTGCATCTACAGTTCCACTCTCCAGGTTTGTAAATTCATGGTTCTCTGCATCTGAACTGGCTGCGGGTATGAAAATTTTATGCCTCTAATCTGTTTTTCACCATTTCTACCCTCTTATGAATGCTCAATGTCCTCAGAATTTTCTAGCTGCTCAGCAACAAAAACTGGATAAATATTCTTGGACCTTGTTACAAAGACAGAGAAACTCTGAATTTAGATTTAACAGATAAAGGGAGGCAATTGGGTGAATCCTGAAGATATGGAAAATGCTGAAAAAGATACTCCTATTACATTTCTAACTCTTCTGTCGTGTTGTATACCTGGTTAGCAAGTCTATATTGCCTGAACATTTCATACATTAAGGTTTACAAAACCGACACTGGAAAAATCTCTTCCTCTAGGTTTAAAGAAATAAAAATGGAAGTATTCTGCAATTAGTCTACACGCTCAACCCCAGCTGAAGGGAGAGAGAAGAGAAATGAGAAAGAATATTTAATATTATAAGAGATCAGTATGTCTTCTTTTTTTGCTTGCTACTGGATATTATACTTGTATTACAATATCATCAGTAACAATGAAATATGCTCCTGTTACCTTCCTATAATTTACCTTTGGAGCTGGAAAGTCAGACAGTTCAGCTAGCCCAAAATATGGTATTTTAACTCACAAAGGAAATGTTTTTGTTCCAAAGAACCCTGCAAAGCCAGGCTTCCCTCGCCCCGCCCCATACAAAGCTAACCACTTATGCTGAAAAGGGTTAAAAATATTAATATTTATAATTAAGCATAAACTACCATCACTTCCTCAGTCATATTTATGTAAACATTATACAGTAATAAATTACTTTTCAGAGCCTACTGTTACCAGGAAAAGAGAAAAAAAAAAGAAAAAGCACAGTTGTTTTATCATGTGTTAAACTGATGTGTAGACACATTCTGGAATCCCACACCTCAATTTACAAATAGTCTAATTTGGAAGTATTGAGTAGTACAGCAAAGAACAGAATACGAGAATGAAAGGAAGGCATGGCGATTTTGTCATGAGTGGTATAAAGAACAACTGAAACCATTGCCACAAGGTTTCTACCTAAAGAAAGCCCCCCCCCACTGGCCCCAAAGAAATGCAGTTATTTTGCATCACATTATAGTATCCCAAGCAATACACAGCCTGTGTCAGACAATGCTTTGGAAGCATGACACATTCAAAGGTTATTATATTGAAACGTGACTGATGCTGATAATGTAGAGGCAAAGACTATTCAAGATCTAATCCACAAATTAATCATTATGGGCTAGGTAAGAAGTGCATTTTCTTAGCTCACTGAGCTGTTTTTCTTTTTTCTTTTAGGAAATCAAGTCAGTAGAGTGCAATTAATGTCAATCTGCAGAAGATTAATCTCAAGGGAAACAGTTTACACTGGTTCAGTCTGGTTCAAGAGGCCTTATAATCACAAAACTGCCAACAGTTTAAAAAAAAAATGTTTCTGAGAAAAGGATTTCTCAGCTTAGCTCTGACACTGCAATTTGATACCATACTTACTGGCTCCTAGGTGGACGATGCAAGCTGGCAAGCTAAGCCTGAATGTAAATTACTACTGCTTATCATAAAGCAAAAATATTACATAGATAATCTAAATAAACTCTCATTAGTTTTCAGAACATCAGATGGATGTTGGTTAACTCTGTCTCTGAGACAAAAGACCTGCAGACGTACAACTAAAGTTCTGGAATAGAATTAGTGACTATGAACAGACTGGTAGCCCACAACTCCGGATGGAGAAGAATGCAGATTCCTTCGTGAAGGCAAAACAAGGAAGTAATACCTGAGGTTCCAAGACCTCTGCAAGGCACCCCTGAGCCCCAGCTGGCTCAGATGTTCAGTTGGCCCAGAACGCATGCAATGGCCTAAATCAGTTTGTGTTTTACCTGAGTGTTCCAATAGTGGCTGAAGGGTTGAAGATGATCTCTGCTCCATTCATACTAAACATTAGCCAGTTCAGAGGGTGATGGCGCCCATAGCAGATATTCACAGCAATTGTTCCAAACTGTGTCTGAAATACTGGGTGTCCTGTATTTCCTTCCATATAGTAAGTAGACTAGAAACAAACAAAAAAACACAAATGCAGACTTCTTAAAAAAGCAAAAAGAAATACCTCCAACATTGCTTTGACACTTCCCAATTTCTGATTATCAGCTTCAAGTCATTAGACTATGAGCAAAGACAACACCTTTCATTTAGTAAATAGCTGCACTGTAATAGGTATATAGCAAGAAGTGGCTCTTAGGCTGCTGAGATCAAATTCAAGCCCCTTTCTTTTTCCCATCACTCATACTACTCTTAAGCAAGGTCTGACTTTGACACAAAGACTTCTATTAATGCTAGAAACTTCTACAGAAGCTTAAGAGAGTTCCACAAATTGCCAAACTTTAGGGACCTCTCTTAGTACTTTCATCACATAAGAAAATTTTCCTAAGTCATCACGATCCTTTGATTCTGATTAAAGAGATGAAGAACCCTGTTGAAAGGACAAGAAATTCCTTTACATTCACCTGTTGTGTAATGACATGGAGTAATTTTATGAATGTTATAAGGAAGTATCAGTATGTAGCTAAGATTGGTTATTTAAATTTTCTATCTGCCATTGCTCTAAACAAACAGAAGGCTTGAAACTACCACCAGGAAAATCACAGGATAAATCTAGAGAACACTCCTTAAAGAAACTGGAGCCAACTGTTGGCTTGAAAGATCCCATTTACCATATGCTGTGAGCTTTCACCTTATCGTATCAAACATTTCTAAACAATTAGAAATGCACTGGTTCCTGTAAAAGTCAGTAGTGAAGAGAAGGACAGAGCATTGTTAACAGCTATCAAGACAGATAAACATACGAGGAGATATTCTAAATGAAGTGTACAGAAATGGTTCTTCCCAGATACAAGACAAGGGTATGCGTGGAGTCACTGACAGCTGCCGGCTTAGTGCTCAGTGGTAGTCAAAAACCCAAGAAAATCTCAGAACATCAACAGGAAGGGTATTGAAATGTCACAGAAAACATTGTTTTGCTGGTTTATAAGAATTCTGTGTGCCCATGGCTTGAGTACTCAGGGGAATTCTAGTGTCTGCATCTCAGTACTGATATACAAGAGATGGAATAAGCAAAGGCAACTGAAATGCTGAAGGGGATGGGGCAGCTCCCTTGTGAGGAGCAACTAAAAAGGCTCTTCAACCTGCAGACAGAAGGCTGAGGGCAATATTACGAATGAGATTTACAAAATCACAAAGGCAGTGGGTAAGATGAATGACATACAGAAATCCCAAAGCAGCAGCAATAGTAGGTATTGACTGAAATTACACTCTTGTACTTGTTTTCCACCAAAGTAACTTTTTTCATGTAGCAGGCAGTGCACTTCTGAAATTGCTTCTTTGTGAAAGCAGGTATTATCAACAAGTTCAGAAAGGACTAGACAAAGTCGTTGATAAAAGAACTGCAGATAAGAAACGAACTAGACAGGAACATGCCACCCAACATCCCTAATACGACAACTGTGGATACCAAGTGAGTACAAAAGTTGCAGAGTGGCCAGACGTATTCCTAACAGTACCTTTTTGTAATGATCTCAGAGACCGAAAGCAATGTACATAATCATACCAGCCTGACCCAACAGGGTGTGCCTCTTATCATATAAGAAAGGTGTGTTATAAAACAATTCCCTTTTTATTTAAACTATCTGTCCATTGTAACAACCACTGCCATTGGTCTTAAAGGACGCAGAACCACATCAGGCCTGAAGCAAGCACAGTTACAGCCAGGGAACAAACTAGGGCCTCATCGAAGTGTAGGAGAATGGCTTGATAGATATAGGGGGATCTTCTTCTGAAACCAAGAAGGATTAGAGGTTCGGTATGCCCAGTAAATGTGACATCTCATGTTTCTTATTTATTATCAGGTCTCATGAATTTGCACAGTCCCTTGGGCACTGATTTTATCCCCTTTCATGTCTGTAGAAAGTACATCACATGGTGGGCACTCACACAGTCCTTTTTCAGAACAATTCCGCTGATTGACTATATTTCCATTTTTTATTCTATTCTCTGCTTTCTTTTATTACAATGGGAGAAGAAAAACAAAAATGCTGTTGCTTCAGGGAATTCATCAGTTCTTAGTTCTTCCTCACCAGAGGTCACAATCATCTCCACAGCAACAAACTGTGATGTCTCAAGAAGGATTGATTTTTGTTTATTTATATGCCCTCCCACACAAGGCTGAATAGGTTACAGACCAGTCTCTTTCCCCTTTCTGTTTAGTTCTCACTGATTCAACAAGGATGGTTTTAACAAGGCTCCTTTCTCTATCTGCTCTACAGAGACAATCCACAAAAATAATTTCAAATTCAACCCTTCCTTAGGGGTTAACTTTGTTGATAAGGAAAACAACATTAAAGTTACAGAGATGAGCATAATCCTTGCCTTTAGTCTTGGTGGTTTCTAAAGTTCCTCTATCAGAATTGCTCAGCTCAGAAGGACTTAATGCTTTGCTAACAAAACCAGCTAAAAAGACAGCGCTGTTTTGGGTAAACGCAACTTGATTCTATAATGAGGTAGGTACAACAAGAAATGTCAAATCATTATAGTATACCTGCAAGATATAAATAAATTGTTTTGTGGTAATTCTGGCATTAGGATTTTAAGAACTAACTCCTTTTAGGAATTATGCAAAACTCTTAATGAAACTCTATTTATACTTCACATGGAAAAGTAAAAGTATTTCCTTTTTTTAGATGCCTTTCATTACAGTTTCATAGCTGGAAACAAGAAGTTTCTCTGAATCTGTTGCTGATCCACAAAACGCTGTCTGGAAAACTGAAAGACATCATATTTTAGCACAAGCAACAGGAATTTATTTTTTGTTTGACTACACAAGGAACAAATCAAGAATGTGGAAAGTAACCAGAATTCATTTTTATTAGTGCTTGTATTTTATGTGGGTTTGTTAGTTACTGTTTTGCTAGCTAAAAGACAGATCTGATACAATAACATTAAATAGCAAAATAATTGTTAAAGATAGAAGTCAACACTGATGACTAACAGGCCTGTGCCAGAAATTCGCTGTGTAGAAACCTACTAACAGCTGCCTCTGAAGAAACACAAACCAGTCTGATCAGGTCTGGGAGCCCAGGTCAAAACTTACAGAGGTCTCTGAACACAAAGTTTCAAGGCACAAAAAATTAATAAATTAAATTAATAAAAAAAGCAGTTTGGATTCTGAAGCCTCAGTTTAGTTACTGAAGCATTCGGACAGGGAACAAAAGCAGCTGCAGGTATACATCCCCCCCGTGCTTAGAAGAAATGCCTCTGTTAATTACCCACTTTAGCTGACAAGGAGAGATTTAGTTAGGCAAGACAATGTATTTTTAGACTTTGGTTAATTTTTAATCCTGATCTTTCTGCTTGTGACAATTCTATGGATGGATAAACACATTTCAGATCTACCAGTTTTGTTCTGACATTGCCTTCACTACCAGTTCAGTTTCTGAAGCTGATTCCAGAGGACAGCCTGAAAACATCTGAGAAAAAAAATGATTTGACACTTAATGAGCCACTTTTTCTAGAAATACCTTACATTTCCTCCCAATATGACTCTGATATAACACACGCTGACAAGAACAAGAGCTGCAAAGTAAGACTAGCTTGATAATCACAATACTGCATCTTACCTCATTGAAATCTCCCACCCTTGGAATGTGATTTTTCCTACTTTTGCCAAGGACAGCTCCAGAATTAGAAATGACCACTGCAGCATTCCACAGAGTTCCCCCATGTATTTCATCTCGCTCCAGGATTGGAGATACCACAACCATATTGTATTTCTTTGCCAGCTATACAAATAAACACAATTCTTTTATTATACACAAGCCTGCAGTAATTATTTTCATTTTTTGTTCATACAGAAGGATTAAAAAAAATTTTCGTCTAGTACACTACTTTGCCTGTTATCAAGGGCTAATGCTTAACCCACACTGGCATGCCCACATTGACAGTTTCTTCATCAAGGATGGATACATCACAGAGAGCTTTCCACCTGAATCCATCAACTAGAAATGCAAGGTACCAACAGGAAAAAAAGCATCCTAACAGCAATGGTCAAAGTACAAAGCTGACCTCTATCTATTCACAGGTATAAGAGGAGATCTTATCCCATTCATTCATTCTGGTATACCACATGAGTAGTACACCAGAACGAAAGACACCATGGCTAGCTAAGAATAGTTATTAAAAAGTAAAAATAGCATTACATGTTAACTATAAATATTAAATAACATAGGTGTGAGTAAGAAATACAGCAACTTCTGACTGCCAGTTTACTAGCACACCGTCCTTTCCTTCAAATCACTTCTCTTTATTTCCCCAAACTTCCACAGTGTCATTAATTCCATAGTGAGAAGCAACACACACCTGCCCTAGATCAGACTAAAGATATTATGCTGTCTACAAAAGCTTAATAGATCAGTGCATATCTGGGCATATTCTACATCAAAACAGTCTTTTGTTTCGATCACTTCTAAAAGAAAATAATTGAAATTCCTTATTAAAAAAAGTTTTCAGAAAACAAAAATAAACTCTGCCACCCTTGCAATCAACAGTGTCTGGAAAAATAAGAGTCAGACAATAACAAATCTCCTTGGGTCCATAAAAAGCCCCCTACATTTTGTGTCGTTTCACAGGGAAATGCAAGAGATCTGTGTGAAAGTGTTCCCTGTTCAGAAAAGGCTAGCTATTCTTCTCCTCACACCTTCATACAAGCGTTGTTTAATGCTCAGCTGGTCTAGGTAAGAAACACCTTATAAATACAAATTTTAAAATATTTGTGAAATTCAGGAATAGTTAAATGGGCAGTTTCATATGCCTTCCATGGTACAAGGCAACAAATACAAAATAGTTTAAAAAATAATTGTTGAGCACAGTTGTTGTCCATTTCTACTTCACTCACTATCATAATATTTGTCAAGTAAGGTAAAAATTCATTTTTGATTATTTCAGTTTTCTCAGTGGTACAAGACCAGTATATAAAGAAGAAATCCATGCTAATCAGTGACAGTTATGGGCTGGGGTTGGAGGCTGGATGTGGGGGTTTTTTGCTTGATTGGTTTTTTACCTCTTGACAGAATTTTGTTGTTGGCCCATCCTCTGCTGACTCAGCAAATTCAGTCCAAGGAAGCTTCTCTCTTGTACAAAAAGCAAAGGGCATGGCTAGAAAACACAAGTGCAAGACAAAATTTACAAAAATGTTCATGTCACTCAATAAATACACACTGTTTGCATGAATACAGATATAAAACTAAACAGTTAAGAATGATTCAACTGTTTTCCTTGTTTAAAGGCAAAAGCTATTTAAAACTATTTTTAGCAAGGGCAAGGAGTTTTGGACCCACACAGAGCAAAGTAGAACAGAAAGAATGCACTTAGTGAAGTCTTACCAGAGGTAAAAATACAAAATACACCCTAGTCACTAGTGTACACTTTCTGTGAATAACCTGTTTTCACAACTCGGGCCTTCATTTTGGTTTTCACCTCTATTAAGCCTCAAAGACTCCATTTTAATTAAAATTACATTTTTTAAAATTTTCATATCTGTCTAGAAAATCCCCAAAGTTTTAGAAGAAAAAAAAATAAGGGAAGGATCATGAAGGATGACACAAAGGCAGTGCACGCCTACAAATATCACTGTTGCAGCATACATCAGTCTTCAATATAACAGACTTCACATACATCTTCCATACAGTTCTGCTAACTATGACTTTGTCTTTTCCTTTAGAAAGCAAATTAGTAAAGTCAGCTGTTGCATCTTGGAAGACCTCTGCTGTTTACTTACAAGACATACTTCTACTACAGGATACTTGTTAAAATAGAAGGAACTTGACCTCTGACAACCTAGAAGGAATCACAGAAAATACTCACTCCAAGCCTCCTGGAAACAAACTATGTTGACCCCACATATTGCAGCTACTTCCACAATCTCCTCAATTCGTCTGTGCAGTGCAGCCACCTGATTGTGAGAAGCATCACACAATAAAAAAAGCTGTATATTCTAACTCATATATTAATAGCCTGGTTTTACAAGCTTGTTCACATTAAATTCATCTTGTTCTATACTTAGTCCCATTGCTTTCAGTGGGAATAACTAAAGAAGTTACCATTCCTGAGCACTGATAATAGAAAGAGTTAGATACAGATTTTTAAAACCATTTAGATGCTGATAATAGAGAAAGCAATCCAATGGAATTCTAACTCTGTGGTTACAACATTTAAATACATGGCAACTCATTGCTGACTGACTTGCAAATAGCCAAAAATCTTCACAGAATCAGCAAAAATTATAATTTTACTGCTTATTGTAAACAACCTACAGAACAATGTTACGTAAATGTGAATTCAAAGTCAAGTACTCAGAATCTTAAAATATGAGGCAAGGACAGTCCATTTCCTTGGTTATCTCTGAATCCTGCTCACACATGTGGATCTTGGACACTCTGTAGAAGTTAACAACTCCAAACTATTTTCTAAATCCCTCTGTCCAAAGAGCTAAGTAGATTATTACCAAGAAAAAACATCAAAGCATTTAATAATTAGTCAAAAAAGCACTGTTTCAAAGTAATTTTTTCTTGACTATTCTACTTAAAGATAAGCATAGGTGTAGCACTTTGCATTGATACTTTCAGGTGTCAAAAAAAAAAACAGCAGACAACTCAACAGTGACCTACGAACTCAACAACTGTACATTGATTTACAGAAACAGTTAACTAGTTATTTATAAGATAAAATCATTAATATAACTGGTAGTCTTTTTAAGATGCTACAAAGAATCCACAAACTTGATCCATATACTGAATTAATTACTTGCATCTGTGACAGGTAATCTTTCCAAAACAAATTACCTCAGAAATGTTCTGTCCTGTCACTGTACACAACTACCACCCCAGGAGATTTTATAAATGTAATATTTTCTTTCACTTTTTTAAAGCTACTTTTAGGAGGCTATTTCTATATATGTCACCTCAGTGCTTTTGTGTCCAAGATGTTAGGATATGATGGTCACCTTGTAATAAGATTTGGTTTACTGCTGTACAAAGAATAGTGAACACAGCTTTATTAATCTGTGTTTACTCTAATGGATTTTCCTATAATGGAAGATTTCTCAATTAGAACAAGAACTGCACCTGTGGTTTCCATGGGTTGCCATCTCTTGATTTTGGGTAAATGATTTTCTGTTTCATTTTAGAGGCAAAGGATTTTCATGTACAAAATCAGTGACTAAATATTTAGCTTTGGAAAAACTGCAAACAGGTTGGGCAATTCACTAGGTAAATACAAGAGATGTTTCTGAAAAAACAATAAAACCAAACGTGTCATTTGAATTTCTTACAGTATGCTGTATTAAGATAGTGATGGGTCCCGTATTGCCAGACAATCAGCAGAGATTTCATGGGGGAGTTTCTAACATCAACAACTGAGGTGGGTTATTTCTCAATCCAGTAGTAGAGGAGTTCTACACAAACGGCCCAGATCCCAGTTTGTGTACCTGAACTGCCACGGCTGTGTCCGTGGGAAGTGGAATTTTATTTTGTACCAGTCCCACTCGAACAATACGTGGCCTTCTCAATTGCTCTGGAGCAGCTTCAAATCCATAGCCCTGTAGCTCAAATTCTCTTTCCTGAGCTGCTGATAGAGCAGCAGCTGGCAAATTAAGTTTTCTGTTTTGAACAGGAAACAAAGACATTTCAAGATGAGATGTTCTCCTCTTCTGCTCTGCATGCAACAGATCAAAAGGATCACAAACGCTGCCTACCCCTGCAGAGACACCCAAGCTCCCATGCCCCCTATGCAACTATCAGACAAGGGAACAGTCAGACAGTAGCCAAGTCATCTGCAAATCTCACTACTCTCCTCCATTGCAGCAAACTCCCGGTGTCCTCCTCTATAATTGTGGTTCCCAGACACTATTACCTCGCTACAGAAATCAAGGAGCACAGATGTACAAACTTTCATCTGCCACCCCCAAATTATAAATGCTTTCCCTCCAACGTGTATTAGATCCCCACTTTTGCAGCTCACTCACCCCGAAGCCACGACCCCCCCAGCCCCACCTCAAAACTATCCCCCTCAGATCTTTCATTCCAGTCAGCCACCTTCTCAAACCACCTCTCTACCGCCCCACTTCCCAAACTTGGATTACCTCCAAACTACCCCGGTTATCTCACCACAGCCTAACCTCACCGCAGTACCACAAGCACCACAGGACCTACCCTTCTTTTTCCTTTCAGCCCAGCCCCGTGTCCTGCGCACCCGCCCTCAAACTGACTCCTTCCCCCTCAGCTCCCGGGCTGCGCATCCCCCAGGGGGAGGAGGGAGACGGGACGAGACACGACACCCCCCGCGCCGGGGAGAGGGAGGCGAGCCCGTCCCGGCAGCGCACCTTGCCTCTCCCCCGTAGAGGATCCGCTTCACCTCAGCGAGGTCCTCGGGCGGGATGTGCTGCTCCAAGCACGCCTCCACCGACTCCAGGCCTCCCGCCATGGCGCGGCGCGGGAAGGGACGGGAGGGGACGGGACGAGGCGCGGCGCGGCGAGCAGACGGTTGGGCACGCGCTGACCGTTAGGCACACGCCCGCGCGCCCCCGCGAACTTTACCCCCGGGCGGCCCCCGCGGGGCCACGCCTCTTTCTCCTCAGAGGGGTTTTGGCGGGCGCGGCTCAGCGCAATGGTGGTCCGCCGTGGCACGGAGGGGCTCGGCCGCAGAGCCCTTGAGGGCGCAGGCGGCAGCAGTAGGGCCGGTCCCCTTCAGTTGTCACGGGCCTGGTGGGATGTGTGCCCCGGTGGGTAACACTGAGATGCCCCAAAGGGTTAAAGAGGCAGGGATGTGGCCATTCCCGGTTGTTTGCCGCTGGTGGGCCAAATCCTCAGCCTCAGAAGTAAGTCACCCGAAAGCAGACCATCTTTAGGAGCTTTTTATCATGATGCCATTCAACAAAAAGGCTTAGAAATGGGTCATAAAATGGACATGCACATACCTGTGAAAACCATTGCCATTTTGGTTGGAATAAGACTGAACAGGAGCCAGTAATAAAAAATAATCCTGCCTTTAACGTGGATTTGAGGCCCAACGTGATTGGAAATTCATCCCAAAACCAAAGTTAATGTCAGACAAAGGACTGAACAAATTAAGACCCTGATCTGGGACAAAAAAGAAGGTGCATCTAAATAAAGGATATTTCCTTCTGCGGGTATGAGGTGGGCACCCTGTTTAAACCAGTTACTCCCACTGAACTATTGGCTATGCCTTCTGCTTCAAAATGCGACTGAAATTCACAATGTGGTAACTTTTTCTCATTCAAATGAAGCACTTAAGTCCAGGGATGGCTACACAAGTCTAAATATATCACACCAAGCTTAAACACTGCTTTTTGTATCTTCTGGAGGATGTAAGAACATTCAGCACTTAGCATTTGCAGTTGTTAGGTATTTGGAGTTAAATATTAAGCCTTTTAGGCTAAACAGAAGAAGAATGTCAGGGAGAGAGCGTCTAATATTTAACTTTGAACAGAAAGTGTCCAGGGATAGTCCGGTTTCATCAAGGCATGTTGAGATACGCGATTCTTTTGCTCTAATCCACCCTCTTTAACCCAAGAAGGCGCAGCGATGCTCTGTATGCCAAGTGCAGGTGTGCTGCTCGGCTGCTTCCTTAGGGGCAGGGACCCTTCGGAGTCACTCCCGAAGAGCAGATGGACTCCTTTAGACAGCAATGAGGAAAATCCTTTAGTCTTTGGGGGAATTTTCAAGATAAGCTAAAAGCAGGGATGATGAATAGCATGCTATAAAGCAAAAATGATGAATTCGAAGAAGAAAAAAGCCCTACCATTTGAAAGGAAGGAACTTTTTTAAAGTCTTGATAGCTAGTGCACTGTGTAAGTATTTGCCCTGTACTCATCAGTGTAGCATCTCCCTGTTCATGACCAAAGGCCTAAAAACCTGTTCTTAGGAATTATTTTTCTTTCCCAAACATACTTCTGAAGGGCAATAATAAGCAGTGACTGATACTTACATGGTATTTTTCATCTGATGGTCTTAATTTGCTTTACTAGCCAATTTTAAAGGTACGGATCAGTAACATTTTGTTCTGTTTGTGGCTGGCAGATCTTTGAACATTGTGGAATGGGAAATCAATGCAAAAATCATCTGACAATACAGGAGGGAAATTAGGAGACCAAGTAAGTTCATTTCCATATCGGCATACTCAGGATGTCAGCGAACAGATAAAGCATTTCTGGAGGATTCGTAGAAACAAACAGAAGGGCCTGGGTTTCTCTGGGAACTGTTCAAGTTCTTTTCTGCGTGGACTGCAAATTAAAGGGAAAAACAGCAGGTCTATTTTGTATCCAGCTCCTGAAGAAGGTCACATAACTGAACTTTTCTCTTCAAGCTTCTATTCTTAGTGTGAACTTTCACTGACTTCTCTATTGGTGCCTTGTTTGTTTGTAATTTAGTAAATTGTACTACATGTAGGAAATGGACTTCATGGCAATAAAACTGAAGCCCCTGAAAAGAATACTCACAAAGAGTCGAGACCTGAAAAAACAGTACATTTCCTGTGCACCATATCAACCATCCTGCAACAAGGCGGTGAGGTCCAGACTGCGTGAATAGGAAATGACAAGCCTAGAATTACTAATAACGATGAAAGGAGATCAGGCTATTCCATAGGGACTACGCGTATGTAAAGGTATAACTCTAGCCAACACAATAAACCTTCAAAGCACGAAATGTTAATGTTGAGCAGGAAAGTAACCTAATAAAGGAAGATGCCTTCCATATCCCAGACAAAGCATATTAGAGAGCTTGGATTTAAGTCTGAATGTTCCACCTTAGTCACTGCAATTATCTGTTAAGTATGATGCTTGAATCCAGATCCCAGCTCTGGTTTTGACTTCTTCAACCCTCTGTATTTAAACTTCTTCCCAGTTCTGCATTACCTGGACCAAGTAACTGTTTTGAGAAATAGCTGAACCTTTTGGTATGAAGCCAGGCTGTAATAACTGGTTTAGGGGAAAATGAGTTGGATATAGAAGTCAGGACCACACAGTGTAATCTGTACAGGAAGCAGTTCTTGTGTGCTTCTGTGTTGAAACCCTGTGTTGCACAGATGACATCTCAGAGCTAAAACTGGGTTTTGATAATACTGGTCCACACACTCTGTGCTGCAAGACTGTTCCCAAGAGTTCCCGTAAAACCCCACAATAGCACCCTGGCATTAGTCAGAAGCACCCTGGAGACTGAATTTAAGAGCCAAATATCTAGAGTTCAGGCTAAAATTGGGAAAGACCCAAGAAACGATTTAAACAAACAAACAAAGTCTTTCCACTGTAACCCAAGATAGGAGCAAAGACTGAACAGCATCACGTATCAGAGCTAGTTGGCAGGACTGTAAGCGGCATTTCTGTCTTTCCTTCTTAAGTTAGTAGTGTGTAGATATACTCCCTCTGAAACACCTAGCTTCTTACAAACCCTGCTACTGTCATGCGAATCATGTTTCCAGACACTTTCTTTTGCTGTCATTCCTATAAATGGGTCACACAGAGTTCCCCAAAGCAGCTAAATAAATGAGTAACTTGTGTCCCTAATGCAATAACTGTCTCAGATCACCCACAGGGTCATGCTGCTGTTATTAACACCTATCAAGGGATTTAGGTGGATGTGGATCCAGATATGTCCTGCAAAGCCACATGATACTGATGCTCTAAACTTGCTTTCTAGATGCTGCAACACCCTTTAAAATTACCTTCTACACTGTCCTTTTCCAGTGGCCACAAAATAACCTACTGAATTGTACTGCAAAATAGATCACTGAAACAGATTTTTACATTGCTTCATCTCAAAAACAGATTCCCTTGCTTCATATGGAGTTATAAAACAATTATCTCAGAACATACCTGATTCAAAACATTTCAAGTGTAAGAGACAATGAAGAATAATTAGCATAATAAAAGCTGTAAGAGAGGAGACAGGTCTGAAATATAGGGGGAAGATAAAACACTAGCTTCGTGCTACTTAATACATGGCTAAAAGAAGGAAAACTTCCTTTCTGTCCTGCTTTGGTTTATGCATTTAGACAAACGAGCTTTAAGGGTGCTGTGATGAAGGAAAACCAACATTCTCAGTTTTATAGTCACTCTTTGTACCATGACCTCTTGCTAATAACACCTAAATTTGGTTGGGTTGGGGGGGGTTGTTTTTGGGTTTGTTTTGGGGTTTTTTTGCCTTTACACCAGTTACAGGCAGAGCTCTTTTCCTAGTTCTACTTAAATCTTTACACGTATTTTTCTCAGTTTTAGAAATGGGTCTGTACGTAAACTTAAGCCAAAACAAAGTTGAGGATTTTGATAGGGACAGAAAATTCTGGTCTGCGTTTAGATTCCCTGCCTTTCCCACGGACTCTGCAAAAGCCACAGGTACAATCACCTATAGAGTAGGAGAGCCAAATTATAAACCTCATATAGTTGGCTTTGTGTCATCTGCTCTTGGCTTCCTGCCATTCTGAAGGCTGGGTGAGGGGAAGTGGCTGAAAACTGAGGAAGTTTACTGTTGACAACGCGTTTTATGTGCTCTCAGGCATGCCTGGGACCAAAGCAGTCCCGAACCAGCCCCAGGTCTGGGGAGTGAAATATGAGTTTTCAGTCACCTTCCCCTCCCTCCTCTTCTCCCTCCCTCCGACAGGAAAAGCCCAGCTCACAGTTTTCAAAGAGTTAATGTACCTTTGGAGGAGCCCTGCTGTTGTTAGCACTATTGTCTTTGTAGCTAGAAACATCCTCCTTGCTTGCTTCAGCTAAACCACACCTGAAAATTTATCTGTAAACTAGAAGAGATTCACATATTGACCACTTCTGTCAATTAAAAACTTCATTCTTCCCTGGAATATGGCTATCTCCCTGGTGCACAGGAAGTGCATTAAAGTAGTAATGAACACTCATAAAACACATTTAATGATCTAACATTTAAGAGCAGCGTTCTTGTTCATTACTGTAACTTTCTGCTAAATTACCACCAACAAGATTGCTCATGGGCTCAAAAGGTCAGTGTTATTTTTGCTGTTGAAATGGTGGAGTCTGGGAAACAACTGTGTGTAAATTGCTGATAAACTGGAACAAAGACAGAAGAGAAAAACACTGAACATATAAGAATGCAAGTAAACCAGCAGGAAAGGAGGGGAGGGGAAGAATCTCACGGACAGTTTATTAAAAGAACAAAAGAATAAAATCTGGCGCATTTGTTTTCCACGGGTTCAGGAAGCCCGGTCTTTAAGCACCTACTATAAATAGAGTGTTCTAATTCTTCATCAAAGCGGGTAGTAGTCTATACCAAAATGAATGAATTTTAGGTATAATCTGGGAAGAGGAAGACGTCCCTCCCCTCGTAGTAGAAGAAAGATCTTTTGTTTCAATCCTTGTACAAATTAGATATTTCAAAGTGTAAGAGCTGAAGAGATGAGGCAGAGTCTGGAACATGATGTTTCTATACTGCCAGATTCCTGGCAAGAATATTGTTAGAGGATGGAATTAGCAGACATCTAATTTAGGATTGAATAATCTGGTTTAGAGAAAGATGGTCTTGAAACCATCTATCGTGGCTAACTTGAAAATCCTCAAGGAGTTCCCCTTTGAGTGTAGGCTCTGTGTGAATTCTATGAACTTTGAAGAAGTATTTGATAGGGTTGATAGGGATATCATATAGAAAGAAATGGGAACTTCTTTGAAATTCTGAAAAGAACAATTTTCAGTCATTTAGCCCTCTATAAAGGATTTGAGTGTAAAGTAATCCCAAAAAGCTACCTCAGAGCCATCCAAGTTAAAAACAAATGCAGAATACAGGAGCGTTACATTGTCCCTAAGAAAAAAGGAAGGAAAAAAATCACTGAAAAATTATTTCATGCAGAAAACTGTAAATTGTTTCAGGTGAGCTTATTAGATGGCCCAAACCCCATTATCTTATAGGTGAGGCAGCTTTGGCAAACAGCTTGGCCAGCGACAAAGTAGTATTAAATGATTCAATACACCACTCTGGCTCTCAATTGTGTGGATTTGGGTTTGGTGTTATTCAAAGCAACTCAACAAGGAGGTTGAAGAGGTTTGTTTCTTCGGCCTGCCCACTGAGTGGAATGCCTAATGGGTAACTTTTAGGGTAGGCACTGAATATTCTTCTGGCAGGTCAAAGCCTGCACACAGCAGTCAATAAAGGGCTACATTAATCTTTAGTTTCACACTTGGCAGCACAAAAGGAATACCAACATCCACTAACAGTCAACATCTTGCATTTCTGGGAAGGCATTCAAGCTGTGGAGCAAGAAATTATAAAGCCTGTCCCTCACAAAGGATGAGACCACCACCACTAGGATTCTTATGGAAAACCTGTTAGATCTCTATGTACAGGCACTGTC
This sequence comes from Anarhynchus alexandrinus, assembly GCA_008711295.1. Classification (NCBI taxonomy): domain Eukaryota; kingdom Metazoa; phylum Chordata; class Aves; order Charadriiformes; family Charadriidae; genus Anarhynchus; species Anarhynchus alexandrinus. The sequence continues at coordinate 8,755,213 of VUYV01000004.1, forward strand.
AAAAAAGAACCTCCAGTGCAAACTGCATGGACTGGCCCAAAGACAGAACATATTAAAATGCTTCCCTGTTAGTTTCTTACCATAGATATTCAACTCACGGCTCCCACAGACCAGAAGTAACTAGGGCTGCAGTGTGATTTGGGTGGCAGGGAAGGGAAGAAAAAAGGGAGCATCTGTGGGATCACAGTTTTGTCCTAAGAAGTGGGAAAGGGGGCTTCAGCCCTTCAGCTGAATTTGTCCAATGAGCTGATGCATACCCCCAGAGACTCGGGAACCCAGTCTCTCAAGATTTCGGGCATTCAGGGGTTTTATATATAGGGACTTACATTGACACCCAGCCTTGAAATTTCTACTTCAAAAGAATATAATCTGATTTAGAATTTATTTCTGAGTAACATACTCTTATTCCAAAGTGAGAATATCCATACAAACTGCTAACCAGAAGTAATACTTCACTTGAACTGCAGACTCCACTGCAATCCAAATCAGTCATCCACTGTAAACAAGCCCCTATTTCAGAGAAGTGGGAAGACGGCAAAGCATGACATCTTTTAAGGACTCCTCATGGAAGGAACACAGGCCTCATCGGCACATTTGCGTAGCGAAGACCAATCTCTCTGGCTTACAGCAACATGTGAAATTGGGCAGACAGTTGCAGTCTGGCAAACAAACAGTAGTAACCTAAGCTTGACACTATAAATGATGGTTATTGAACTAGTGTCTTCATGAAAAAGCTAGATGCTGGCAAAAGGGCATGAGGAAGACAAAACAGAAGTTTAATTAACTTAACAGGAAAGCAAAAATCTCCTAGATAAAAGGAAAAGAGCCATTTCTGAGCCAAGTATTTAAAGAGTTCTCAGACCTTCCCAGGCCAAAGAGCGTGTGTAATGCTGACTTCCTTCCAGCTCTGTCTGTGCCAGAAATAACTCGTCAATGGACTATATCTCATTCGTGCACCTTTTACCAAAGCCATTCTTGCAAAAGAAAGTGATACTTGCTGCTGACATGCTGCTGGCAAATGAGGAAAAAGGAAGATGCGTTTATGAAGAGTGTAACACATTCCACTATCCTTCTGCTTGAGCACATACAAACGCTTGCTGACTGGTAATGGCATGAGCTAAAGACTTTTAAACGAGAGAGAGAGAAAGAGAGAGCACGCGTGCGCACGCCAGGGCAAGAGTGGATCCACAGTGATCACGGGGAGAAGGGAAGGATTGATTAGCCCCTTCACGATCTTAGGTATCCTCAGCATCTTTCAAAGGCTCGTTAGCAGTTTACATCACTGATACTGTCTTTTGTGTCTTCTTGTTCCTAGCCACAGCAGAGTGAACCTGGAATCATCTCCTATGGTTGTCACACAACATACTGAAATCTGGTGAGTCGGATTGTAAGCACAGAACAGGCTTGCGTGTTGCCTGAAGACACAATACCTAACTCTTGACCTGAGAGAGGCACTGAAGGAATCGTATTACCTATACGGTTATGCTGTGGTTTGCATGATGTGCACCAGTTCAGGATCTGAGCTTTAATTTAGAAAAAAAAGTACATTTCTATCTTTCACAGTTTCAAAGAAAATAATTCACACGTGAATAGAATGGAGTTGCTGAAATAGCATCTGCTGAAGTCTGCAGAGAGCCTGAAATCAAAGCTCTGCGAAGAGTAATTACCTTCCACCCAGGTATCTCACTGGGCTCCAAAACCCAAACACTAGCTTTATGAAGGGAAAAAAAGAGACAGAAATAAAAAGTCCATGTTAACCATTTCATTGCTGGACAGCAGTCTACAGAGACTGGAATTTAAGCAAGTTGGACAGAGATGAAAAGACAAGATGGATTAGAAACAAAGGCAGCAGTAAGAAGGAAGGGAAGAGATTGTGGAGGACCTACTGGTGGAGATAATTTTCCTGCTGAGAAATAGTTACCATACCAATAATTTCTGAGGAAATTTCTAACGGTAACTGTAGGAGGGTTTTTGTTTGGTTTGGGGGATTTTTCTGTTTACCAACTAGACTCCATACTGGCCCTTTGGTCCAACCTGACAGTGCAGAGTTCTGTAGGTCCAGAGGAGGAGACAGTACTAAATTTATAGCCCCAACTATCATTAAGGATGGAATGTAGTCCTTTCCAGGAATGAGTGAGACACTCCTCCCACAGCCAAAGAGAGGGGCTTTTAGCTTTTTTCTTTTACACACAAGGCACCCTCCTGCCCCCCTACACTGCATGCATATAGCCATTTCCTGAAACATTTCAAATTTGTTTTCCTTAGGTTATTTGTGTCTAAAGCCACCAGCTGGTCTGTTTCAAAGCTGATATGTTCAACATATTATTCCATTATCCTATTAGGTTGAACATGTCCTTCCTCCCATGAGAGCTGTTAAAGTATCAGTCTTACAGAAAAGAGACAGCTTTAGTCCCACTGTCACCTCCCACACTATCCTCAGCGATCGTATGGCATATCGCTGACTTTTTAGCCTATCTTGATATTTTGTGTTCATACATGCAAGAAATGATACCTGGCCATTTAATATCCAGCTCTCTCACTGAACAAGCCACACACATATCAAGTGGCTGAAAAAAAGCTCTGAAGGCTTGAAAGAGACAGTGCCTGATTCTTTTTTCAAATGACAATTTCCTATATTGTATTATAGGACTCTATAATTTGAAACGATCACTTCTCCTCCTCCATCAAGATATCAGTCATATTTCCAAAATTGCTCTCTTGATTGTAAAAGGTCTTGGAAAACATACCCAATTCAGGTCAACGACATTTAAACTGAGCAAATGGTCACCTTTGGTTTTCCTCTGCAGGCTCCTCATGCCCCTGGGAATGGGAGAGCAGAAATTCCTGGCTGGTTTCCATGACCCTAAGGACTGAACATTCCTTGCTTGAGGAGCCTTCCCAACCCCTGCAGCAACTATAACCAAGGCAGCTTGTATCAGCAAAGATTATTCAAAAGATACCATTTAAAGTTGGTCAGGGTGGAAGGCACTGGGAGAGGAGAGAGAGGGAGAGAGACAAAGCACCACTGATGGGGATGGAGGCAGCCAACACACAAACAAATGAGCCTCCATCGAAGATATGTAGGATCTCCTGAGGGAATACTTAACAAAATCACTGGCAACAATATGAGCACTAGCTCATGCTTCTTTCCAAGAAGCAAATCTGGGTGAGAAAGACCCCGAGAAGAGAACCCTTCTTCTTTTTACACCCCAGAAATAAATGTTTTTGAAACAATATGTAGCCCCCTTTCACTTTCATGCCTGGGGATTTCCACTTACCTCATGGCCTACATTTTCACAGGATCTCAGAAATAACTGGTGATGGAACAAACATCCCCATAGTCACATGAAATGGAGGGAAGCATAACACACGCTCCCTGGACAGATCATCTGCAAGACATGTTCCACCCACAGATGTAAAAAGGAGGAGAGCAGGGAATGAGTGAATGTGGCAGGGGTATGCGATGGATAACTAGGGCATGCAGGGATAAAGAGCTGGGGTAGCATGTTGTCCCATAAACTGCTGGCCCAGAGCCTCCTTACCAAATCAAATCTCTAACTGATCAGATAAGCTATTCATGGCACTTGCTGACAATAAAGGAGCTTTTTTTTTTTCCTTTATCAGTGGTAGCAGACAAAAAGGCACTACTTGGCAAAAGGCAATACTACAGCACATCTTCCTCCAACACAAACCCTATTTGATTTGGTCTCCAGAGCAAAACGGAGCCTGCAAAGGCTTACTTACCTTTTATATCTTTTGTTCCACAATGGGAAGCAGTCACAAGCATGTCACTCTCAAACATGTTGATGCTCAGACCGTGCTTTTGTCAAGAAAGTTCCGACCAGGTGATCCTTGAGGTCCCTTCCAACCTGGTCTTCTATGACTCTATGATTCAGTTCCTCCTGGTCCGGCATAATGACAACCACCAGCATCAGCTCAGTTCCAGGAACTGAATAAAATAAAATAATCATAAAAAGCCTCCACCAAGCCAGGCTGTGCCCTAGGAAGCTCCTCTCGCACAGCCTTCTCCTGTGTTAATCACAAAAATCAGTGAAGAGCACCTATACACTTTCCTACCCATCCATCTTCCCCTCCTCACCCTGACTCAGCAGAGCATTATCAAGCACTTCAAGCAGAGGTGAAGATGTGTGAGTAGGGTCCATATGGCTCCTTCAAGAGGCACCAAAATTCATAATTTTCCCAGGAAGACTGTGTTCATCCTGGGAACACGGCACTGTTTACTGCTGCATCCCCTCCAGCAATAGTTTTTTTATGATCCTGTAACACAAGGGTTGTAGGATTTTGTTGAGAGGTGGGCAGTGGCAGGTGAAAATTAACAGACATGCACCTAAAACAGAGAAAGTTAATAAATAAACTGATATTAGGGCAGAATGGTAGGGGTTAATATCAGTAGTTCCCATTGATAGTGGCTGGTGGATCATCATTACAGATGATGGCAGAGGAAGTTTAAAGATCTTTACGCTGAGAAGCAGCCACTGTGAGCAGTGGTTCCCAACACAGGAGAGCAGCAGTGATACTGTTATTGTGGAATGGGACAGTTGGGGGATGCCAGAGTGACTCTTACATGTGCTGTGACTCAGACTATACCCAGCCTCTTTTCTAATACACAGGGGTACCATTTTTCATTTCCTTCTCGCTGGATTGCTTTTGTCACCATAAATCCAGATGTTCAGGCTTTGGGAGTGAAGAATCAGTTATACCAAAGGGCTGCTCAGCACTGCAACACAACATCAAGTTAGGCTGTGGTCCTGAGGAATTGCGACACTTACGAGATTCACTTGGACTTGCATTCAGCATACAAAAATATGATACACTAACTATCACATCTGCTGCTGCATGCTTCTCTGTTCACGTTATGTGCTTTATTTCATGTTAACTATTACAGGTCTTCAAAGCTTCCTTCTAACATTGGGTAATTTTCCACCGTGAGTAAGCCCACTTTAGAAACTGCTACCAAACTACTGGGGAAGCTTTGTGTACACAAAGCTGTATTTTTTGGTGTGGAAGTTCTCCCCAAGGCTAGAAGCAAAACCTTAGCGGAAGGATTCCTCAGTTCTTACAGGTACAAAGAACCATTCTCTAGTCATGTTGAAGCACAAGATCTTGAATTACCAGTCCTAGAAGAATGCTTGCTTACAACACAGTGATTTAGCAGAATGATGGAATAAAAAGGTGAGAGAAGCAGCAACACAAAAATACCCATCGACTGACCACAGTTTCAAAATGCTAGCGCCCAGACCCTGGAGCCGCAGATTGCTGGACAGAGGCTGGGAACAGCGGTAAGAGTTGCCTGCAAATGGTATTCATAATGCGTGTGCAATTTAACCCAGCTATCATGAAGATGAATGGATGTAGTATGCACGTGTATTGCTGCCTGAACCAAACAATGGCTAAAATTGGGCAGAGGGAAAGATGACATATAGCAATTTGCAAATAATTAGTATGCCTGTAACCTTTCCTCACCTTTCCATCTCCTTATGCATTAGACAAAATATTCATGTCCCAGGCAATAACCCTTCCCAGGTTAGACCTCTGCATCCCATTCTTTCCTCCTGCCTCTGATTTGCCAGTGATTCAGCTTCCCCTCACCCATGTATGCTTGACCTATAAGTATGTTCTCACTTTCATACACTCAAACCAAACTTCTAAAATGACTACCATTTTGTCTCTCAGCTGCCTGCTTAAAATTCACAGCTTCCATATGGTCTGGATGAACTCAGACACACGATCAAATTGGTGCTTGTTGTTTCTGTTACTCCTTTGTCTTATTTCTTTGTCTAATTTTTTTACACTCTATTCTTTTTTAGCTTGTTCAATGTGTACAGCTGCTAGGAAAGTAAGGGCCAAACTTAACAGCAAAATAAATATTTAAGAAAATAGTTTTCCTTCTTAAATGCAGAGAGCTGAATTTAACCCACAGAAAATGTCTCTTTGATGGTCCAGCATCAGCCAGACACAGGAAGAACCGAGGCAGCTATTCTTGGGCCTTTACGGAGAACTGGAACACAGTGATTTCTGTTCATGCTATGGACTGCTCTACCACATCACCTCACTGTCTGATCCTTGGCAAACAACAGAGGGAAGCATTGAAAACCATCTAATGCCTGGCCTCTTAGGATGACTTACCTTGTTTAACAATAAGCCCTTTGCATTTATTGAGCCTCCGTGTCTTCTGCATGCTGGGACACGGTAGCAGTTTAACTGAGGTGAAGAAAAATAGCACTTTTATGAGTTGTCAGGCCAGTGAACAGTCAGAGCAAGAAAGTCTTGTTGCTCCTGACCAGAGTTGCTCACCCTTCAGGGGCACCTAACTGAAATACCGTAACAAAGGATCGATTATGTTACAGCTGAGAAACACAGGAATGTCTTCCTGAGCACAATTCCAAAATGCGGTCTGCATAGAGAGCGAGCTGGGGGAAAAAAAAACAACAAAACAAACAGAAAGGAAGCAAGCAAAGGGGAAGACCCTCCAAAAGAAGGAGGCCTAACAAACATGAGGTGAGAGGCCATACTGAGCTGTCCAAGGCAAAGAGAAGAGTTGCCACCCAGCTTGCTGCAAGCACTCTGTCCAGTTCAACTAGTCAGAATGTTTTCAGGCTACACCAGAACAAATAAGGACCTGGGCTAATAACCTTAATAAGCCCAACATTCAGAGTAGTTTAGAGGCACTTTCGCCTCTAATGTGTTTGCCTCATTCCCACCTGACTTCTTAGCACCTCCCTAAGGGCCTTAGTCTTGATGCTGGGTCAAGTAGTGTCACCTTGTGGAGGAGTGTCCTGGTGAAGACAACTGAGTCTCCATTGTCTCATTTAAGAGTGGGGAAACCTGCCTGAAGTAAATTCCCAGAGAAGTCAACAGAAGAAGCTGCTTTACAGACCCAAGTGTTCTACCCAAAATTGAGCAGGATTTTATTTCTTCTGGCCTCCTACAGGGTGACGCAGCACAGGTGTTACCTAATCAGGGTAGACCTCTGGCATGAGTATCCCCCCGTCTAGTCCATCCTCTGCTGAATAGCAAAACTGACACGTCAATCCATTCTCAGTGGTGTATTATGCTGGGTCCAAACCTGAATTCACATTCACACACAGGCTGTGACCACAGTGTGACCACAGAAGCCAGCAGAGCTACTCACAGTGTGCTGTGAGACGCAGTGCACCTTGCATATTAACACCAATAATTGTATTTGATATGGGTCCTTTACAGAGTCATCTATAGGCTGAACAGCTTCCGATGTCATCTCCACCCTGGCAAAACATTTAATCTGAGTGGGGACCGAATTAGGTGGGAACCTGAAAGCCCACAGACAGCAGAGGGAGCTCTCCCTGCTCCCTGTCCTCCAGCTCAAGCATCCTGTCAGAGTTTGACAACGAAAAATAAAAGCAAAAATGACCCTCAGTGGTCATCAGAAAAAAGAGAGGTACAACTATACGCATGCTGCACTTGCAGCACAAACGCTGCTGAATTATGACACCAAATCAGATGCCCAAATCCGGGGTTTACGAAGGGCTGTGTTTTGGAGGTTGTTTCACCCCTGGCTGTTAACAGCCTGCACCAAGCGCATCAGGAACAAAACACAGCGATCAAAACATGCATTTAGTCCAGATTCTGGTTTGTATCTAGAGTTTCACTTGGGATGTGGCGATGGAAGCAAGGTCTGGACTGGACTGCACTGCTGGAGCCACCAGTTTTGGTCCCACCTTTCCTGCTGTGCGGCTGGAAATCCCCATGAAGGCTCCCTCCCACCTCTGCTCCATGACAGCCTCCAACTGTGGGACATGGGGGCAACACTGAGTTCCCCGGTGAAGTGCAGACACCACTCGTGAGAGTCACTAGAGACGAGACAGCCATTTTGTGAGCTGAATCCCATCAAGTTCGTGACTGCAACATTTCTGTAAATACCTAAGGAGCTAAGGAAAGAAATAGTCAGGGGTGAAGTGTCAAGTGTATGCTATTGAAATGCAATGCAGCTGCTTCCTAGTCTGCTTACTGGCACATCACCGGTGGTTTGGTGTCTGCAGTTCTGACAACCCAGGGTTTCCAGATCTGTGAGGAAAACCCAAGTCCCCAGGCTCCAGAAGTTACCTTTTCCCCACCATGTGCTTCCCAAGTTAGAGGAACAGCAATTGTCTCTACTCTGCAAATCCAACTTGCTCAGAAAAAAAACCAGGCCCTGTAGACAGCCCTTTTCTGCTTCCCCAGCAAGCAGAAGGAAATGCTGTAAATAAGTGGAAAGGCTCGATGCCGCTGCTGTTTCCTGACTCCTGGCACCAAATGAGTGGTCTGTGATCAAGGAGAATATTCCCAAAGAGAAACTATCATGGAAGGAGTGAGGCTGGAAGTCTTCCCTCCACTTGAACGACAGTGCTGTCTGCTCTTTGGGCTAAAGCAACCTGTGTATGTATAGGAAAAGTGCATGTACTGAAGATTTAAGGTGTGGTAGCACCTGGAAATCTAGGATGAAGCCATATTTTAAGCACTCAGACAGTCAGGGTGACTTGGGATTAAGGATCTGTTGAGACTGGCAGGTGCCGATGGGATGGACACAGCTGCGCCAGTGAGCAGCTGGAAGGGAGTGTGGACAGGGTGTCGGCGGGGGGTCCTGGGATGCACGGGAAAATGGCACAGGGCAGGTGCTGGGGCTGCTGTGGCTTGGGGAACCTGTCGGCAAGGACCAGCAAGCGCTTTAAAGCTGGTGGCTGAGAAGACATTTTAAGATGCAATTCTTAGGTGAAAGGTAAGAAGGAAGAGGGCAGGAAGGCAAAGGTTACAAAGTCTTTACTTCTCTGAGGCTGCAGAAAGAATAGGCATGGATTGGAAAGCAGACCTGCCAAGGCAGCAGATGTAGGCAGAGTGCTGGGAGAGTCCAGGCCCAGGACTGTAGGTACCACTGCTGTGATTCCAGCACGAGCCTTAGGAGCAAGAAGCCCAGATTCTTCCCCACCTCTTGCCATGTGCCCCTCTATCATATCAGTGCCATAACAGCACTATCTCAAGTTCATGGCATAAGCACCTACAAACTGTGAAGACTTTCTGCGTCAAAGACTCCGCTGATACAAAGAAAAAGGCAGTGTCTGAGTCAAAAAGTGACACTACCTCAGCAGCACTCGAGAAGTGCAAAGCACAAAGAGCAGCACGGAATCAACCGAAAGAGCAGTCATCTCCACAGCTGTCATCTGCAGCCTCTTGGAAATTTCTCATCAAAAGGGCCCTGCCTGCCTGCACACCACCTCTCCACCAGCTTCTCAGTCTCCGACCTGGTTTCTCCCGATGGTGCTATTCTTTCCTCCCGCTTTCCTTCTTGTTCCTGTATGGCTTCCTCAAAGAAATAGCAGGGAATCAGTTAGTATATGTCGGGGTGGTGGTGCAGAGAGACATGGCCAGCCTCAGTGCCTCTCCCTCACACACAGCAGCACGCGGCTTTTCAGGAAGCAGGAGAATATAGAGCAGAGGGGAAGAAACCAGCAAAGAAACAAAAAGCAAAACCAAAAAAGCAGCAGAACAGATGCATGAGATTAAATGGAAAAATACCCCCAAAAAGCGAGGGGGAGAGGAAGAGTGCAGCCACCTTCAAAACACAGCACAGGTAGAAGGTGGGGTGACAGGGAGTGTAGATAGACACAACAAACCTCAGGATTTACGGGAACAAAAGGGTTTTCTTCTATCCCTCCCATTATCTCTGCCAGCAGTCCTACCCTCTTCCCCCCACCCACACATGCAAATTCACCTTCAGTTACCTCAGGAACATTCATTACAGGAAGATGCCCCGAGTGTATCAAATTAGTGCCTCACAAAAGCTCATGCAGGAAACATCTATGTGATCCTTATTCAGTTAGCAGGAGGGGATGGAGTGGGGATGCCAACTGAGAAGTGGGTTTTATGCAAACACAGGTCTCGAGGCTGATGGGCCGGCAGTGCTCTGCAGGCACAGTGCAGAGGGACCACATCCTGCCTGCTCCCTTCCAAGTACTGACGTAGCCTCGCATTCCTTTCATACACTAAAATAATTCTATTTTAGAGTTGAAAAATTTCTAAGCCTAGATGGAAAGTACTGGGATGAACAACTAGGCCAGGAGGTATCTACAGGGGATATCCCATTTTCATCTATATGAGAGACCAAGGACAATGAGCCTCAGATGCCTTTGGAGTGTGTTTTAACCTCAGAGTTTTGGTATGAACTTCTGGCATTGGAACAAGCAGCCCAAGCACTTGGAGTAGCTTGGATCATGGCACTCCAAAATGTTCCCCTGTAGCTGGAGATGGGAAAAGGGGGGAGTCCCATGTGCCATACACAGAGGTCTTGACTGCTGCAAAAATCTACCAATTAGTTGAAACTGTGCCCATGACACACTGGTGCACGTCTTAAGCATGTTTCCTTATGTGCAATAGAGAGATCTCATCCAGAGGACACAGCCACAGACTGATACCTCTGCTTCTTGAGGCAAGATATAACAGCAGAGTTTGGGAACATGGTGTCTCACAGAAATGCCCCATTCTCCTGCTTGTGTTGCCCCAGGGAAGTGGGATGTAACATGCTGCCAACAGCTGTGAGCAAACAAGATTGTCCACACGGCAGCTGTAAGGCAATGGGACTGAAGAGAGATAAATTCCTGTCTCTGACAATAGCTAATGGGCTCCAGGCAGACTGGCAGCTGCAAAGCACCCAGTTCTCTGCTCTGGTTCAGCTGACCAGGCACCTCTGGGACTGTACTTTGAGCTGGTGAAGAAAAGAGGCAGAACAAGTCTGCTTCAGTCTATTTTTATACTGCAGATCCATCTGCTCCTCTCCACAGCTGGCAGGGCCTGGAGCTCAGCTTAGATCCTCCCAACAAAAGCCTCTTTATGAGGCATGGGAATCCCCCATCACTATCAACACCATTTGGATTGGATTGCCCAGGCAGAGGCTATTTTGGGCACCACAGGTGGCTTCTCCATCTTACTGAGCACAGGGATGGAGCTAGCAGATGCCTCACCACAACACTACCCAGCCATCCCATCAGAGATAAACTCTGAGCGATGTAGAGGCTCTGATAAGCCCACAGGATCTGGGGGATGGGACACAAAGGAGAGGCCAAGAGGAGAGTTCAGGGAATGGGTTTCACAGGTGAGACAGAGCAGAGTTTCCATCAACACAGAGACCCTCAGAACTGCTTTTGAGACAGAAAAACAACCAGGTGGAGCAGAGCTAATTAGTCTCTGCCCTGAGCAAAGCACTAATTCACCCCAAATCTAGACGGAAGATCTTCATTCCATAGACCCTGTACCCTAGAGAGCAACTGCTACTCTGTCTGGGCAAAGCAGAAACCTCCTTTTTTCTCTTTTCCTCTCTGTCCAGGCAGTAACCTTCCTTTGTATTAGGGCTTGACATCTGCTTGCTCCTGTTAAGAGAGAGCTCCAAGCTCCATGCTTCCCCCCAACACACTCGAGCAGAAAGCTCTCCCAGCCTCTCCTTTCTCTGTTATCTTATTGCATGGATGTTATTTCCTGTGTTTATTTTCCTTGTCTGGCTAGCTGGCCTGGAGGGTCTCACCTGCTGGAAAACTGCCATTACTTCTCCATCTGCAACACCGACCAAGGATTAGCAAAAAAATAGCCTGAGGTCATTTCTAGTTTCCTTAGGATGCCTGACTACCAACAGAGGCCAAAGGCCACAGATGCTGAGAGAGAGCAGGTTCCTGTGTGTCTTACCTGGAAGCTGACATCAGCAGATGCACCTCTTTAGGAAGCAGAACAGGGACACATGTTTTACAGCAGTGGGATTTATCCGGAGAATACAGCCACCTGGAAAACACCAAATACATGGCTACGTGCAGAAGGACCTCCCTTCAGAGACGGCGAACGTGTCTCTGCAGCAGACAGAGCGCAGTCGCTTCCAAGACCTGATTGACACGCAGGCTTCAGTGCTCAGTGTCATCCACATGTCAGTGACATCCTGACCCCAGGATGCAGCCTCGTGCTTTTGATGGGAAGAAAGCATTAAACTCTCCCTGGGAGGATCACATGTCCCACACAGTGCTTCCAGATCAAGTGCTGATTGAAAGATCGTCCTGCAAGGGAATCAGAGACTGCTATTAGCATGCAGAGAGCACACCCCTCCCTCCAGCCACACTGTGAAAATCTACAGGAACCTTGTTTGCTACAGTTCTTTTGAAAGTTCAGGTAGTGCTGAACCAGGAAAAGGGACAGACAGCCCCTGCACCTTGGATAAATGTCTCCTGCTGCCCAGGTCTGGCGTACGGCAGGAAAGGAGGGATCACCTGCAAATGTAGAACTTAGGATGGGAGGGAACTTGCCTGGGAAGCAAGTGCACAGACAAAATGAGCTATAAAGGTTTCTGATTAAAAGCCTTGATTCCCAAGCATTGGCTCAGTCCATAAGGAATAGGGAATCTTGGATTTAATTTAGTTGCAGATGAATATTACATGGGTTAGTTCTGCAGACTGGAAGACCTCAGTGCAAGTTAGGGATATTACTGTATATTTCCTCTGGAAGGAAATCAAAATGCTATTTCTCATGAATTCAGAAAGGACACAGCTGTAGAACAAGCAGCTGACTCTCAGCTTTAGTTGTGGCATTGAGTTACCAATGGTGAGAGAAAAGACTATTTCTGCTTTTCTAATGCAACCTTTAGCATTTTGATCCTTCTGGAATTAGAGGATGATCTTGAGGAGGGTCTGAGATTTTTTTTGTCTCCACCCTATTCTGTTAGTGCTTTTGGCATGAATATAAAGAAAGGCAGGAAACACTTGGAATACTGGACTGCTCCCAAATGGCAGGCACCTCAGAAACGAGGCAGCAGCCAGTTGTTCTTTACTTTAAGGTGCTGAGTGCTCACGGAGCCCAGCACCCCGCTGCCAGTGCTGGGGGCTCTCTTCTTGAGACTCTGCCTTTGAATCAGCCCTAATCTTTGTGAATTAACTGCAGCTCTGCCCCTGCGGCCTCTCTGCGACTGGGAATGCAAACATTAGCCCTCTTCTCCCCAGTGTCTTTTGCCTCTGCAGAATAACTTCACAATCTGATACGTAACCATCACAGAACAGCTTCAGTTTAGCAGCACATCATTCCCAGTTGTGTCCAAAGGACCCCTGTATTTCACAGCCCCTGCCATCAGGGCTAGCTCAGAAAACCCGACTGCGATTGCTCACTATCATGGTTAACAGAGGCGATGGTACGGGAGGGATTCACCCGGCAGCAGGCAAGTCTCAGAGCTACCATTCCTGTCACCTGCAAAATTGCCCACATCCTCTGGATGATGGAATCGTTTAATAACCCAGGATCCAGCGTGCATGGCGGGGCTGCTCAAAACACACTAATACAGGGAAGCAATACTGTTCAATGCCAACTTAAATGCCCGATGGGTTACACAGTAATGTGAAAGGATGGGAGTCCTCTTTGCCCCATGATTCACACCTCTGCAAGCCACGTTCTTTAACTGCAAGACATTTCTTTTCTTTTTATGGCCCAGCGGTAAAAGGCTGTATCAGCATGGATTCAAAATGACCTTCGTCCAGCCTGGATCAGCATGGTCAGAGATGCCGGGTCCAGTGCACCTGCCCTGCAGAAGGCTTCAGCATCTGCCACTGTTCAGGCCTTCAGCACACCTCCAAAATAGGAACTTGGCAAACAAAGCTAACAGAGTGCATTGCTAAGCAGAACATTTTGCCGAGTCCCAACACCAGGACTGCATGTTATAGAGCACTTGCCAATTCCTGAGTCAACTTTATTTATTATACACTAGAAAGGTCATGACGAATCTCAAAAGATAAAATCTGTGTCTGTCAAGCCGCCTTCCTTATTTTCATTGGCCCAGACCCTCACGTTCCACACCAACAATAACAGGACATGGGTTCAAGAGGCACCATGAGTGCAGCTTACCCTGAGATGGCCCAGGCTTGTTTTGCATTCTTCTTAGAACTGATCCAGGCTGCTCAATTCACTTTATTAGGAATTTCTTTTTTTTTTTTTTTCTTTTTTTTTCCTGGATGCAGTCACCACACCGCACAAGAGCCTTACATCCCTGGGAACCCCAAAGCACAAGCACAAGCTTTCACAGCCCAGATGATGCCAAATGCCCAAATGATGCAGCTGCAAGTTCTCCAGCAACATGAAGTATCCAACTGGGATATGCTTAACTCCCATTTAGAAGTAATATCCTGGACTAATACCAGCCCAAAAGACATCCCCATGACCTCATCAACAGCTGAGGCAGCAAGATACCCCATGCACATGGATTTTCTTCGCTATCATTATGAGCTGTTATCTAATCTCCTTGCCTTAGGTAAGGCAAAAAATCAGAGCTGCCTGGGGCTCTGGGTAAATCCTTAGCAAACAAAGCCTAAGCGTTTTCACCTCCAGTGCTGTCAGTGTCCAAGCTAGCAGGTTTAAAGACTGCCCCGGGCTATGTAGAAGTTGGAGTCACCTCTCTGGATTGCAGCTGGACACTCCCAAAACCCACAGTCCCAGGTTTGGAGTTCAGTACAACAGGTTCAGACCACACAGTATGGATCTGCACTCCAAATAACCTCATCTTTACACAGTTTATTCTGAACGTGCAGATTGAAAGCTCTTTTCCCAGTCCTCTCCTTCCACTTGCTGAAAAATCACCATGCTACTCTCAGACTTGGCTTAGATTGTTTTCTTTGACACATTGCAAGGACTCCAGTTCTTGACATGATTTTCTGATTTTCTGAGATCTGGGTAGTACTTTCCTATCACACTGCAGGATCGCAGCAGTGAATACTGTGGTCACACAGCAGAGAAATGATACTGCTTGTAAGAGTGGTGCATCCTACAGCCAAACCCCCTCCAACAGTCCCATCCACTGGGTCATTTCTGAGGAAACCTCTCCAATATTCAGAAGTGCTCCCCTGTTCTTCTCAGAAGAGCACTGAAGAGGAGATTGGGAAGTCAGGGAGCAATGCAGCTCCACTTACTATTCAGCACGACTCCAGCCTGCAGTGAGTCGCATCATCTAACTTGAGGTGCTTGTTTGCGGGATCAGAGAGGTGGACTCCTCCCAGGATCACTCCGAGCTGGCAGAAGTCTCTCTCCCTCCCATGAATGAACACACGGGGAATCTCACTCCTCACTTGGTCACTTTGATCAAATGTGAGACAGTGGGAATCTTTCCTGTGAAAATAAATTGTGAGGTCCACAGGGCCTCAGAAAAGGTGCTCAGAGCTTTTAACTCCCCGAAACTTCTTGAAACGCGTGATGGTCAAGAGCATAGCAGGCACTTGTATGCACTATTCTTAGCAGCAAAGGCTTCCTGTTTGGGGGCAGAAGTGACAAGGAAGATCCTGCTGCTTTAAATACTGTGAAAAGCTTTTTAGCCAAAAACATTATCCACCCATTAGCAGGGAAAACACCATCCTCCATGGCCCCATCCTACTTCACCAGAAATGTCATCAGTTCCCGAGCGCTGCAGTAAATGTTACACTATTGAGCTATATTATCCTCAGACAGCTCTTAGTCTACAGCAAAAGCCCTGCAAAGTCTAGTTTCTCTGGGTGACTAAGCCAAGATGTGGATCTCTGAGCACAGATTTCCAGATCAGGCCAATTGTGTTGTTAAACTGGGAGCTCTCTCTGTTCTTTCAAGTACTCGCTTTCTTCCCGGGGCCAGGTACGGCCATTGTTCCCCTGGGCTCTTGCAGACGCCTATTGTGCCGCCGAGCTCCTGGCCTTTGATGCTGCAGAACAAAACGCACAGTGTTTGTGAAAGGAGGGAAAAATCAAAAAGCTTTTCAATTACACAGTTGGTTGAACAGCTCGGGCACAGCTGGCCACCAGGGTGCCGGCACCTCTCCACAAACCAGGGCCTCCAGGGAGCCCTCTACCCCAGCTGCAAAGTGAACCAAAAGGGGGAATGACCAGTAGCTGATGGTTATCTGGTGAACTTCCATTTCATCACTTCCCAAGTCCAAATGCTCCTGGATTGTACAGACTTTCACTAACCTCCTCACACACACATTTAGTAGCTTCAGCGGGAAAAAGCTGGAAATTATTCCTGCTTCGTCCTGTCAGCATTGCTCAGAATTGGCCCGAGAGACACCACAGTAGCATCTAGATTCACTGCCTCCATCTCCAGACTAATTTGGTTGACATCAGGCTGGAGCTAGCTCAGCCTGAGTGGCACTGCCAGAACAGGACAGAGGTCTGAAATTGCGATGGTCTTACAAGGAGGTCTGAGGTGCACCGTCAGGGTCATGTGGAAGGAGAACCAGCAGGCTGGGATGCTCCAGTCACAGCTAGAAAAATTTCATGGTCCAGGTGTGGACCCTTCTGGTCCTGCTATGTAACACACTGTTTCTGACACTGTGGTGGTTTGGGGAAATAGAGTGCTCTACCTTGTGTTCAGTACGCAGCTATAAACGTTTTCTCTTATTGCCGAGATGACAGAACTCAGGAAGTCAGACATGTGAGGGGTCTCCAAGTCCATCTGGGTCTGTCACCTTCGTCCTTGCTAATATCTTCTGTGAAAGAATAGGCAGCGCCAGGGAGAAAGCTCTCCGGAAAGATCCGTCTACGGAAAAAACTAATAAAATAATAAGAAAACACTTGCACAAAAAAGGGCTGTCCAGCCGGAACTTCCTGGGACAAAGGCACTCACACTCTCTTTTACAAATATATTTTATTATTTTAATGCTTATTAAGAAATGTAACCAAGACAGACTCAGCAGCACCAGCGGCTCCTCACTGCCCAGCAGTCTGATGACTTCACAGATATGAAAACTTCACAGATTTAAAAAAAAACAAAACAAAACAAAAAAACAACCAAACTTTGGTCAACACACTTTAAATACATTTGCATGCACAGATTCTCCCACCCTCTTCCCTCCCCTCCCACTGGTAACTGACAAACAGAGGGAAAACAACAACTATATTCATAAAACATTGAAATTAAAAGAGTAATTGTTTTATAGTGACAGCGTGTGCAGCAGGGCGTTCATAGTGTTTTGGCTTGCAGACCACAGAGACAACCGCTCCACAGGACAGGGGCAGGAACACCAGCTCCTGAGACAGAGCAGGGGAAGCAAAGGATGTTCTCAGATCTACAGTTCCAGTCTTGATTTCAATACATCCTTGCATGAACAGTCCCAGCAGACAAATAAGACAGAGTTACACACAACACTGCCCCAGTTTAGGGATTCTCAGTCTGTCAGGGTTAGTCACCTAATGCA
This sequence comes from Anarhynchus alexandrinus, assembly GCA_008711295.1. NCBI lineage: Eukaryota > Metazoa > Chordata > Aves > Charadriiformes > Charadriidae > Anarhynchus > Anarhynchus alexandrinus. Next base: position 8,772,413 of record VUYV01000004.1, read on the forward strand.
AATGAGGAACTGGTGTGATTTTAGTTACTCTTGATGTGTTTTACTGCAAAGAAGGCCAAAAGCTCAGGGCTAGAAAGAAAAAACCCTCTGGTATGACTCAGTGCAGTTTGATGCCCAAAACAAATTGGGAGAGAACTAACTATTAGGCATCTCAACTCAGCAAACACTGCTAGAGAGTATTCTACAGTTTTAATGCATCACAGCACTGTTACAGCATGCTCGTCCTTCCCACAGAACGTGTCCGGGTTGGTTTGTTATTGGGCAGGGCTCGTGTTTGTGAAGCAGAAGGGCTTTTGTTACACCTGGACATGCTCATGAAATGAGACAATGCATCCTGAAAAGGAGATAATCCATAAGAACCATCTCTACCTCAGTCACACATAGACCACATAGAAGTCAACCCTCCACACGCGACAGGCAAGGCTGACCCTCTGGCTCCCTCAGGAGAGCTGTAAGACCGTACACCCTTTTCCAGAGTCCTTCCTCAGCAAGTCACATCTTGGTCTCATGCCAGCACCATCTGTGCAATCCCCAGCACATTCCTGCTCCCCCAAAATCCTTCCAAACACCTACCCTACAAATCTTCCTTCACCACCAAGATTTGCCATCTAACCCTAACCCTCCAGTCTGCTCCCACACCTTAGAGACTTTTCTATATCCACCAGCATCCCCTGGAGCCTCTTTTCAAAGAATGATCAAAGATTCAGTCAACTCCCAAGTCCATCTGCACAATAAGCTTCCTGGTACAAACTGGGATCAGTGGCAAGCCCCTTCTGTCTACAGTAACCCCAACTGTCCCACCATGCTTCTCTGTTCAAGAGCTGCAGTTCAAGCTTGCACAGAGCTTCGAAATATTACTGATCCAAAAGAAACTCTGTGGGACAATGCTGTAAGAGCGTTTACTTGCACACACACAAAAAAGCAGTGCCCTATTGAGGAGAGAGCCCCAAGAAGAACTCTTGATAAAATTACTCCTGGCAACTGATCAAACTTTACTTTCTCCAAAACCCTATAAAGCAAATAAACCCTGGAGCCTAAGAGTCTCCAGGGAATGGTGAAATTCATGGAATGCCCTTGCACCAAACGAGGCACCACATCTCTCTATGGGTCTTGAGCCATTTTTAGCAAGATGTTCCAGTTCAATGAAATTAGTCTCTTCTTATCCCTGCTCTTACTCTCTGGACCCACTGCACTTTGGATTCCCAAGGAGGTCTTCTCCAGCCTCTCTTGATAGTCACCTCATTCTTCCCTTTCTCTTGGTACCACCTTTGTTTATCCAGAACAGCTATATTTAATCGGCTAAACATTCTCCAGCTGGAAAATGGGGATATGAGTGGGGAGGTTAGGAAAAAATTAGTCAACTTTCACTTTTCTAGCGATCCCTGCCCTGTGTGGTTTGGAAAAGAGGTACTTTTCTCAAAAGCAGAGAGTGATGCCAGGAGAAGGAAAGAGCACACTTCATTGATGGGACCCTCTCAATGCTGCTTTTTTTTAATTAAAAAAAAAATAAATTGAAATTTTGATCCCTAGGAAACAAGAAATAAGGAGTCCAAAATTCTGCTCAAAAGGCTCGTGCTGGCCCCAACAACTGCTTTGGAAACATCTTCTGAAGGTCCATCTCAGACATATGTCTGCCAGAAGGCACACAGCATGTGGTGCAATTGCCATCCCTTCCTTCCTGTGACTACAGACTTCCAATTCTATATAAAACACACTGCCTCCTTACCCTCATGGCATTTCCTCCTGCACACATTCCCCAGCCCCTTCACACACCCTTTTCATTTCAAATCTGGATCACTAAAATTGAAAGGGACTGGACACACTTGGGGGGCATCTCAAACAGCAACAGAAAAGCTAATTTCAAGACATCTGGAAACTCAGTAAGCTCACATGGCGATCTGGTTGAGCAGGAAGTTTTTCCAGAAGGACAATCCTAAGTTTGTCACATCAACACAGATCAACTTGATTCTTGTGGCAACCAAGCAAGAAGCTGCCATAATTGAGTGTGAAGAAGCTCAGGAAACAATAGAAAGCAACCAACCCGCATCAGCTGTTGAAAGCCTGATGCAGTTTGGCACAAAACATCCCTTTACAATGGCAACTGAAGCTCAATAGGAGGCACTTCTGCACTCGCGTGTGCTCCAGCACATGAGCGATGCTGGTATTTTCCCACACTTCCTTCCCTGCTCTGCTTCTTTGTGGACCTAATTGTTATTGACATGAATACCGGATGTAATCTTGTGTTATTCTTAGAAACGTTTCAGCTCCCAACTGAGGCCTGAAGAGATCAGACCCCCATTTTCCTGACTGAGTTCCTCTGCCACTGTTACAGGAGGTCAGAGGAGCCATCCCACAAATAACCTGCAGAAATATTCCATCAAGAAAGATCAAGAGTAACAAGATCCCAAGTCACCCTACAGAGGAATTACCTATGACGTCAGTCGCAGGGAAATGGCTTAGTGTTTGTTAATGGTGCTGGAGTGATAATCCACTCCTCTGACGTTAGACTACGTGGAAGAGCCATGCCAAGAAAGCAGCAATTCAATTAAACTGTGAAGTCTATTGTTCTACAAACTTGCCCGTCTTTCTGCTAAGGATTGTGGTGGCAACCACATCTTTTTATCCGTCTCACGGTAAGCTTTGTGCTAGCCTGGAGCGGTTACATACTTGCACACGTTCAGCATTATAAACTACTCCCACCTTCATGTCATGAGACTGGCAAAAGTTCTCCTCAAATAAAACTTTTTCTTTTTAAGAGTTCACAATATTTAAAATAAACATGGAATAAGAACACACAAACCTAACCTGCTTTTCCTCAAATATCAAAATCCAGTTCCTCTTTCCTCTCTGAAAATGAGACTATTTGGCTGCTGAAATGTTAGTGGACAGACACGAGGAAGAGCCAGGTTTGATATTTCTGATGTTTTCAGCTCGGGAATAAGCTTCAGGTCCCTGGAATTACCAGACTTTTAGTTCTCCAGTAGGACCATTACTGCCTGTCTCTCCAGAAGGCTGGTGGTATTGGACATGGATTATTTGTCTGGAAAACAAAAAACAGACAATCTTTAGGTAGAATTCAAGTTACTGTCCTTGAGCTACCAGGCTTCATAAGCAATACAGAAAATTATCAAACTGCTATGAAATACCTCTACAAGAACCCACATCAGTGCATACCCTTCCCGCAGCACAGATTTGCCTGTTCTCTTACACAGACAGACTACTGCAGTTCCTAAGCTGATTTCCACTACTACTGACACCTTTCTGCTTCTCAGAGTAGGAGCATCTTCTAACCAGACAGACCCAGCTCTCTTGGCCTCTGCACCGCAGGGACGCTTTGGGCTTCACAGTAAAGCACATCAGGAAAAAAATGAAATCACAGGAGAAAAGATGTTTAAATAGAGCTCAGTAGAATTCCAAAAATAAGTGTTAGGTATGTGTGTGTGTGTGTTCCTCCTTACCCCGAAAAAGAAGAAAAAAATCCCACAGCCTTTTTAGTGAGGATGGAAACAACTAAACCATGGAAAATTAGCTCTCCTCACACATATCTGGGGCCATGGAAAGAATTTGCATTCTAGGAGCTCAGGAGGACAAGCACAGAGACAGGGGGAGAAAGCAGACAGTGCCCACCAGCCTACAGACAGCTCACACACCTGATAGCTCTTCACAACACGTCGGAGCACGACCGCCCTGGTGACACAGACTACAACCTGGCCTGCTTGACTACTATCTGCAGCACCAAGTCCTGCTAACAGCCCTTTTACTACGGGAAATCTGTATTACAGACTCTGTTTTCATTATTTGTTAGACAAAGTGGAGAGCTATGAGGTTATATTTGCCTTGTGCATCTAGAACATTGAGCGCTCAGGGAATGGATACGAGTTCTTGCCCATCTTTTATAACTTAACATAAAATCTTATCAAGACAAGGAAAAAAAAAATGTTCGAGCAACCTGTTGCAGTATAAGCTTTAAAAACATGAACTGAAAGACAAGATGCCATGGTTGAAGGTATCCAAAGTTCCCATCATGTAAATTCCTTCCCTCTCCAAGCAGCTGCTGGCATCCTTCCTGACCAATAGATGCTGCTATCATCCCCCTTTTGTTTGTTGCAGGGCCAAAGTACTAAAAGGCCCCTTTCCCTGCCATTCTCTGCAATTCAGTAAATACTTCCAGCCATGCTTTTATTTCTGTTGGTAAAGACAGCAAAACCGACATACAACCACAGATACACAGTACAGCATAATGTCACGATACGCCCTGCATCAGCAGAGTCTCCCAGTGCTGAACTTGGAATGCCATCTTTGACCTTGGCACTGCTCTTGGTGACAGGTCATTGATGGGTAACGTGTCCCTCCTTCCTTAGTCCGTTTCAATGGTCTCTTGGCTTTTCTCCAGTCTAGTATTTAGGATCATCCCAACAGTCCTGGGTAGGGACCCCTTTCTCCACAGCGATCTGAATACACACCTCTCCCCCCGCCCCCCAACCTCCCTTTCTGCCATGGCAGAGGTCACCAATGGAAAAAAAATAATTCTACCAGGAAGACTTTGAAAGTCTCATCAGGAAACTTCCGCTGCTGCGAAGGCTGCTCTTTCCAGATCTGCGTAAGACACCTGAGCATCAATTAGCTCTTCACTGTGAAGCTCCCTGTTCATGCATGCATCTGAGAGAATCCCATTTCTGCAGGAATGTGGGAGATGCCCATTTGTCTCCACGTCCAGAGCATTTCCATTCTGGTGCCATTCCAAGCCAGCTTTGCATTTGTTTAAGTCCTGCTTTTCAGAATCCCTGTGGATCTCTCCATTGGTGTATACCTCTAATGCATACTCACTGATTCGTATGCTGGCATTCTCTGCGTCCCCACCGTGAGTGGAAGTCCTAGAGCTGGCTGTTCCTGCCTTGAACGGCTCCTTCCGGCCCAGGATATGCTGACTGATGATTTTGCGGAAGGTGTATCGGAACTCCCTGATTCGGTAGGCGTAAATTAGAGGATTTACAACCGAGTTCGCGTGAGACAGGATAATAGCCAGATACATCAGCCAGAGGGGAGCGTGGGCACAATTTGGGCAAAAAAGGGTAAAGCAGTTAATAATATGTAGTGGAAGCCAGCAGACTGCAAACAACCCAACAATGATGGCTAAAGACTTAGCTGCATGGACTTCCTTCTGCAAAGTGGAGCGAGAACGTTCCCCATGTACCATCTTGTTCTCCATCTGCTTGAGCTGTCGCCGTGCTGCCATGAAGATTTTCAAGTAGATACCAAACATGAGGAGGAGGGGCAAAAGCACACAGGCAAAGAAGTTGTAGTAGACCATGTATTCCATGGTGACCACAGCCTCAAAGAGACAGGCTACCATACTGTTGCTGCAGTTGATGGGAGAGGACTTATTGGAACCCAGCTCTTCGATCTGGGAGCGATTGTGCCACCCTAGCATGGGTGTCAAGCCGATGATGAAAGATAATACCCAGCAGATGGCAATGATACCTTTAGCTCGAGAGCCAGTCACCAAGCCATTGTACCTACAAAGCAGAGGAAACATGAAGTACATCAGTATCATTCAACAAGCCCCTGACACCCAAGCAACTTCCCAATGGCCCAGTGTCCCAGAAGAGAGAAGAAAGGCACCTGCTCCTTCAGATGTGCCTTTGAACTGCCGTGCAGACCCCACACAGCACAGCAAGGACTTCCATGGTGACATTGTATACCACTTATTTCCCCTCCCCTTTCCTTTAGGCAGTGAATAGGCGACAGACAGAAAAGCAGGGAAATTAATACAGTTTTCATCTGTGTTCTTTCACTACACCAGCCCGCTTGGCCACGCACATAGATCTGGCAGCCTGGATAATCAACAGCACTGCTCTGACCCTTGGTGATAAAGGCCACCGAAGGCAGAGGTAGTTCCTCCTTTCTGGCAAAGGCACAGCCTTGTAGCACGGAACCACGAGGTCTGTCTTGCAGTAGGTCTGTAAGCCAAATAGCACAAGAGAACTCAGAGGCACAGTGCCATCAGCCCCCTGTCCACATTCAGGTGTGCTCCTGGGAAATTCTGCTGACTCAGCTGCAGAAGCCAGGCTGGCATCGCCTTCCAGAGCACCTCACTCTGTTCCACAACGGCACTTTCAGGAAGGCCAGCACCACCTGAAATAACGGAGACAAGTCAGCAGTTTTCCTCACCAGCCCAGCTAAGCTGACCCCATGTCTTTCCCAGAAAGAAGGAATTAAGCGGAGGACAGTGCTCTGACTAGAGGTGTGCTGTGGGCTGCACTGCATACGCCAAAGGGGACTTCAGTGGTGGGGGTATCGATATGCCTGGCTGAAGCCAGTGCTCTTTGCAGTAAATTCTCCAAGATCTGTTGAAAGAGACAGCAAGCAACATGTAAGAATCTGACAGTGCAGCCAGGGACATTGGTTTGTTTGAAATATCAGCCAGTTCCCAAGGCCTCACAGGTTACTGCGAGTCCTGAGCCGACTCCACCAGTTCTTCTCTCTGAAAATGTAAATCAGGGCAACAGTTTAACATTTCAATGCAATTTCCTTCCCTTGGTAACGCTTAGCATGGAAAGTAGATGGCAGGATTCCCACATTGTCCGGTTTGGGTCCCACACTGTACTTGACCCCATGTGTCTGCGATTGGGCGCTGGGCTCCCAGTGTTTACCCAATGCTCTTTCTCCCTGTCCCCAGAATTCTCTCAGCAAACAAACATATAAAAAAAATATAATCCAACAAGCCATAGAAATCTTTCCATCTCTCAATGAAATAGTTACTCCCACAGGTTCATGCTCCCATCCCAATGCAAGTTCAAGACAGGGGAGAAGAGAGGCTGCTTTTGCCAGGCACAGCACAGGATGGAGATCCTGCATGTGCTTTCAATCCCTGCTGATGGGCCTTGGAGAAAACCTGGCTCCACACAACCAGCAGCCTTGAGTCTCTCTTCCTCAGTTGCATTTCAATATCAGAAAAGAGGGAGTGGGTGAGAGAGCCAACCACACAATTCCCAGTACCCAAAATACACTGAAATCCTCCTTCCAGAAATGAGGGAGGGATTCAGCTGATTCTGAGAGATAAAAAGGTTTCTCCAGCAAGTAGTGGATCCTGCTCAATGCTTAGGGGATGCTAAGGGCACAGCATGGATGGTAGCAGGGAGCTGCTCACTTTCAGACCTCATCAACACAGCAAAACAGCATCTGCGCTTTGAGAAGTACACTTCAGGGAGCAAGAGATTGGCTGAAGGCACTTAAAGCTTGGAAAAACAAAAAACAAAAACCAAAAACTCAAAACCCTGCAGCCCTGGAATTGGCTACATCTTGTCAGAGGAATTTTGAAATTGTGCAGCTGTTATCCCACGACTAGAGATGTCCCTTCCCTTCCACTAAAAATATATTCATTACTGCTCCAGGCAAACACCCCCCCACTTCTCCCTCCCTCTTACCCTCTGGGGATTCCCATGCAACAAACTTTACAAGGCTTAGGAACAGCACTTAACCCAAGCAGCCGCCTGCTTTCCAGCTGCAGTGTCGTGTGCTGGCAGGGGCGATTACCAACCTATCAGCGAGTGCACTTCCATAACACCTTGCTCAGTATCTCCAAGGGTTAAGAGAGAAAGCTAACAGCATCTTGTCACATAGCGTGTGGCACTATGTTGACCAGGTACCCATTGAGAAGTGTCCATTCACTTGGGAGAGCTTGATTTCGAGGACTCACATGAGACACCGCTGGCTGACTTGGTTGAGGTAGGGTTATTGTCCAGACGGACTTTCCTGGACTCATTCCTTTTGTCCACTTAGACATGTCACCAGGATGGCATTGAAGGGTTTGTGCACCTGTCTAGGCATCTTTCTAGCTCACAGCAGCCAAGCCAAAGCAAATCTCTACGCCCTGTGCTGTACAGCGCTACGTGGTAAGTTCAGGGCTTCCATGAAGAAGCTTCACGTAGACTGTGAGTTGCTGACACCTATGCAGCAGACACAGCCTGCTGAAAGGAGATGGTCACACCTACAGCCCATGTTCTGCATACTTGGCAGGTGACTTTGTAGCATGTCTGATGTATCCAGACAGCACTGGATTGTCTGTGCAGAAGCAGTTCTCGTGCTTCCTGGAAATACTGGATGTGCTACACAAACAATGACTTCTACTCGTGAAATTCCAGACACAAAGAACATTAGTGCAGAGCACAGGGACACTCATGGTGGAGTTGGGTGTGGAGACAGGATCACCAGACTCCTCCAGAAAACAAACCCACTTTTGCCGCAAACACAGGAAATTGTGGATGTTTTCCCCAAAATAATTTCATCTGCCCTGCTGCTTTCCCAACCATCAGGCCAGCAAACTGACTGCAGGAGAACAGCTGCCCTTGGTGAATGCACAACTCATCCATGCTGCCTAAAGTAGCTTGGCTGAGGATGTGACGCTTCTGGGTCCTTGGCCTAAGCTCTGTGTCATCGAGATAAGGACTCCTGCAGGAAGCGTAGTTCATCACTAGCCTGATTCATAAACTATGAAGCTGGGTGGAAGACAGAGCTGGTATAAGAACCACAGGGCTCTTACACCTCAGGTAGAAGTTAAAATCTTTCCATACATTGCACGATACGTAGCTGGCCTAACTCATCGTCACAGCATCCAACCAGTCTGCTGCCTGTCTTCCAAACCCACCTCCGGTCATAGCACTGCAATCTTGGCCAGATGGCTCTGCCATGCATGGAACAGGGTTCAGACACATTTACTGCATCACACCAGAAAGCCTGTGCTCAGCGTTGAGGACGCTGGGCTGTGATCTGAATTCCAGCTGTGCTCAATGGTTTTTAACAAATCACTACAAAACACTCTTCACTGAGCACCCCCCTCAACAGCCCACACCGCAGGCAGCTGCAGTCATAGGGGGCAAGACAAAAGGAGGATATTCTATCCCTATTACACGTATCTGGAAATGCAAGACACTGACAGTCCCAGATCATCCAGGAAATCTTGTGGAAGAGCAGGAAACTAAACCCGGACCTTCTCATGCACCACCAAAACAACCCTTTCCCAGAAAGTCAGTCAAGAAACTTTCTCCCCTATTACCAGGTGCTGATACTGGTGCTTGTCTGTGCGATGGAGACTGGATAGGGTGGGATCCCATAGGTGGGCACAGGGCTCTAAACAGCAGAAGCAATAATGGTGGGCAGGCACCACTTCTTTGCTCGTGACACAATATCAGCTTCCAGACTAAAACCTTGGTAACAGCAAACTCCACTACTCATGAAGCCATAGAGAACTGGCACTGCTTTCAAAGCCATGCCCATGGTTGTTCAGAGGAGGAAGGGAATTCTTCTTCTTTCATAGTAGGTTGAATCTGCCCATAATCTATTTGACAAAAACATGAGCACATGTAGGAAATGCTTGTCAAAGTCAAAAAGCTTATGGTAAACAGGGAAAGAAATAAGTTTGGATATGGCTGAAAGTAGCAATAAAACATTAAATTCCCAATTCACTGATTCAGATGCTCATATATGAGCATTGAGAAGGCAACCCTAGAGAATTAAAGCAACTGCTGAAACAGACTGTTCTTGACACAAAGGTCCCTTCTGTGTCCTATACTTTACTCAGGGTTTGTGTCCATCTCCCCTATTCTTCCTCCCCTAGACTTTGAGAAGCCAGTTCTTCATGTCCAGCACCCCTAGCCTGGGGCAGAGAAGCATCCCAAAGCCACCTCAGAGCTGCGGCTTCAATCTCCACTACGTGGGATAAATCTTTCGCAATGTTCCAAACGTCAGGGAGCTGCACCTCAGTAATGCTTTCCCAGAGAAGCATCCCAGCAGCTTAGGCAGTCAGTCACCTCCAACCTTCATCAGAGGAAACAGTCTGCACTTCAGCAGGTTACTGCAGCTGGCACTCTATGCCCGGCATAAGTATTTACGCCACAGGTGAATACCTGAATCCAGCACACAGAGCAAGCAGTAACCTGAGAAAACTTTTCCGTTTGGCTGCAGGAAGAAAAATTTCTCCTCTCCTTCCAGTGCATCGGAGCTACCTGTCCTTCACCATGGCAGTGTCTTTACCACAAATGCCTGCACAAGAACACGTGGCCGGGCACTGTGCCATCGGAGCATTTGCTGGCACCAAAGAGCCTGGAAAGCCGCAATTGTTCTTGGCCCATGACTTCATCCTGGAGCTCAGACTCGCAGCCAGTTTTGTTTAGAACACCCAGGGGTTTTATATCAGCGAGCGCAGGTTTTCAGGTACCTGCCATGTTAAGAAACACAGTTCGGATTTTATCCCAGACTGAACAATGGCTCAGACCCACTTCCTTGGGGGTGCTTTATTGCCACTTGCAGAGTGTTACATTTGTATAAAACCTGGCAGAATTCAGCAAAGTGCTTGAGGAGCTTCAGAAAGTTTATCAAATTCTACACAGTGTTTTAATCATTTGGAAGGTAGAAGCCATAAGATGTTCACAAATTGGATTTCATGTATTTTTAAATTTTACCTATAGATGTCTTTCCTCACTGCAATTTTTTGGGGAGGGTCTTTTATCCACAGAAAAATCATTCCAAAGGTAATTCCAATTATGTTCTGAGGTATCCAGTATCAGAAATCCCACTCTTCTGCCTCCTTAATGCTGACAGTTTATTTGTGTGGGAATACACATCCACATATATATCCACTGAGATACCCTCCTTAGGACGAATCAGGTATGAAACAGTTAAAAAAAAAAAGAAGAATCAAAAGTAGGTTTGGTCCTTTTCGGTTTTGTTAGAGTAAAGGAAGTCAGATTTATTATTTTTAAGAGCATTGATCTAGTGAATATTAGGAATGCCTGGTGTTACCTTTCTTGTCCTCCGAGAAGGAGAGAAGAGGCTTTCCCGGGCATTAAAGGATTGGGTGAAAATGTTGCATCTTTAGTGGCAGAACTTTCCTTCCAATGGTTTGACACATTTTTGAGGCAACCAGGTATTAGAAAAAGACGAGGATGTGAACAGTCTGAATCATATCACGTTTCCCTCTTCAGCTGATCAGCTTTCACTTTCTCAGCATGTCTGAGGCTATAAATCTAATATTTATTCATCCATAAATTCTTAAGGGGAAACACAATTGACAAGTTCTTCGCTCGTACTGTAAAAGGACAAACCAGCAGAGGACAAGGAGGGGGATGAACCCCATGGATCTACCTGTGGGTTTCTGCATCCAATCAACTCCACTGTTCCTGGGGCGGAAGAGGGTGTGCTCTGTTTTTTCAAAAACAAAATAGTGAAACCAGTACAGTGCCGAGCACTGATGAAGTCTGATTTTTCTAAAAGACTCTTTACCGCGGCTGTTCCAGGAAATTAAGTTTTCAGGACAATATAGTTACAATGATACCCCCAAAAATGGGCAGAAATCCAGATTTTAAAAATCCTTCTCCTGGCAAGTCATTCTCTAGCAATATGAGCGCTTAAACTGTCAGCAAAAGTCTTCAGAGTTAGCTCATGAGAGATGAATTAAAGACATTAGCTCTTCTCAAAATCATTTCAGAGGGAAGCTCCTGAGGGTTACTCTGCATATGTTGCTTTGTATCATTTATTCATTATTTTGGTTTACAACTGGATCCATCTATATGCAGAGCTGTAGAAAAGTGGAGACAGTCCAATTTATAAGTAACTAATAGAGTTTTCTCTGCAATGGAATGGAATAGTTATTCCTTACAACTACACCAAAAGTAAAGGTACGACTATAGGTCTGGAAACCAATTAACAGTAATGTTATAGCAGCACAAGCTTGCTGAGGCAAGGCTTCAGGAAAGACTATGCTGCACTGGTCCACATGGAAAGGTAATCTCCGCAGCTCGAGGGAAAAGAATGCTATTTTTGAACGGGAGGTTTGTGTTAATCTACATAAGTGCTGGATGACCAAAGCATTCACAAGAGACAAAACTAAATTGCACAGGTCAACACCAGGGATTTAAGCTCAACAGGAGTGAGGATCACCAAAAACTCAAACTTGAGAGCACAACGATCAGAAAGTTGTTCCATTTTTGCAGCCACATTTGTTGTTCAGGATAGGCAGCAAGTCTCTCCATTCCTGAGAGCATGCTGCATCCTCTTAAGGACAAGACAGGAAGGAAGGAGACTCCTACACTTTGCCTGCACCGGCCTCTCCCGGGGCTTCCTCTACATCTTTTGCGCTTATTGAATCACTCGGAAGCATTGTCACACATCATTCAAACCCAGCCCACAAAACGCAAGGCTGCTTCGCAGCCACAGTCAGATATATCCCGTCACAGCAATGTGCTTCTGGAAAACTGAACTGAGTAGCAGCCCCTGTGCAGGTGGCAAAACTTCCTCTTGTGCCGCATCAGCCGCCCTGGTTGCACACAAAGTAGCAGCTGGTCATATGCAGCTTTCAAGCTCTAATACTGAAATGTGCTCTTCTTCCTTTAAACACCACAGTAGAGACCACAGAATAACCATCTGCAGGTCTAGGTTGGGACAAGCCTCTGCCTTGACCTAATACATGCTTTCCTTCCAGAGGCAGTGCCTAACCTAGTCCAAATCTTCCTAAGGCCCGTTTCTTCATAGCCTGCTGCTTCTCCTCCCTTCACATTTAACGGACCCCAAGAGAACCCGCCCATCCATACTCTCCACAACGCTGCTGCTACAGCTGCAGGCAGAGTCCCCCATCCTCCCCATGGGGAAGGAGATGAGTTGACCTCACCCCCTTTCTGCCCTCTACCGTGTACTGCTTTAGCGCCACTTTCCCACAGTGATCCTTCTGGTGCTGTTGGCTGCAGTGCAGAGCGCAGGTTATTGACGTTACCGCACAATCCTGACTAAATATGGAACGGCAGCTCCTAGGCAGTGCCACTGCGATGCCATAGGCACAGACCATATGAGGACAGAGAAGAACTGGAAAAAGAAGCGACCAGAAAATCCAGTGGCCAAGGCAGCCTTCAAGACCTCGAAAAGTTTTTTCAAATCACAAGAGAAAGTGCTGATCCTCATTTAACTTTTCCTTCCTCTATTCATGTCCAGGTCTGTTGTTTTTACCGATACTCACCCCTCACCACCCTAGCCCCTGCCCGTCCCCCCAGCCCAACCCCGGGCTTACCTGAGGGGTATGCGGATCGCAATGATTCTGTCGATGGCAATAGCAAGGAGGCTGAAGATCGAACTCTGAGTCAAGACTAGGACAAAGCAGGCAATGAAAAGGCAGCCATAGAAGAAGGCACAGAAGCCAGTGCTGATGGTGATGGCAAAGGGGATTGCCAGCATGCCCACGGCAATGTCAGCAGCAGCCAAGGACACCACAAAATAGTTGGTGACGTTCTGCAAGTTGCTATTCAGATAGACGGCCCAGCAGACCAGGATGTTCCCCAGGATGGCCAGCACTGCAATGACCAGTTCCAGGATGATGTAAGCTACATCTGAGAGGAAGTCTTCTTTCCCATGTACTAGCATGGTGAGAACGACCAGGCCAATGTGAGAACGTGCCGGAAAAGCTCAGCGTTCATATCTGCGGAGCACTGAACAGCCAAGACACCTCAAAGCTGCCTGGGGTCTAAAGAGCACTCAGCTGCCAGCCGGTGAAGGTTGCTCACATGCACCCTTTTCTCCCCATAGCTGTTCGAGATCTTTACAGCAGCAGGTGTCAAGAAAAAAACCCCACGGCTTTCCAACTCCAGCAAAGTGGATGAACCAGGTGCAGAATAATTCAAACTCCAGCAGACGAATGGACAGGAGAATATCTCACATAGACATACGCTGCTCCTTAGGCCACACAGTCCAGCAGGCAACACGACACAGAAAGTGTATTGTATCGCAGTGTCACATCGGCTGTGACTTTTTGTTTCCTGTTGACAATCACACTGCTAGTCATGGCTTCCTGTCATGTAGATACCTACTAGCAACATCCTCTGGTTCTCTTTTTCACCTTTTCCCGCTAGGATGTGGGGAATATTCTCTTCAGCTGAAGCAAATACTCAACTTCTTCACTTGTCGTTTCCTTTAAAAAAAAAAAAACAAAACCACCAAACAAACATCAACCACATACGCTAAGTAATCAGCTCTACGGAGGAGATGGAAAAAGCAAAATCTCATTAAAGTGGCACATTAAATTGATAACGGATATTAAAGAGACCTAGAAGAATACATCATTGGCAAAAAATCTCACATTTTGTCTATCCTGAAAGCTGCAGGGCCAAACCCAAGGTTCAGGAAGGCAGTATTTCACAGTGGTGATGAGAAACAAGGGACGTTTTGTTTTCGAGGCTACCAAGTGAGCTGGCACTTCAGCAGCTGCTCAATACTCTGCCCTGAAACACGAGAGCCCCGCTAATTATGCCTTGGCAAGTGCTGTGGCTGAACAGAGGAAAGGTGGAGGAGCCTTTTCACATACACCTGTCTCCCTCTGATCACAAACACAAGACTTGAGCCATCACGTGCTGCCCACCCTCAGGTACTTGGCCACGAAAGCAGGCTGCACCAATACGCTGCTCTGCGATGGCACGAACCTTCATTCATAAGGGGGTTATGTTGCTGGCATGTGTGGTCACCACCCTGTTGCTATACCCAGTCTCCATCGAGTGCACAGATACTGGAACACGATCAGTGGCAGGGAGAATAGTCTGAGATATGTCAGACAGTGACATCTTTGAGGACTTTCCCGCTGAGCATGCACGCTCTCTGTAAGGGTCTCTGCAGGTTCCCCTCCTGCAACAGCATCATTTTTGTTCACATAAATCTTTATCCTATAAGCAAATCATTTATTCATTATACCTGCATTGTTCATAGTGTTGGTTGCATCCACAGATACAGGTCAGCACCATTCTTCAACTACAACCAGCCAGAAACACATCCACCAAGATACACCTCTCCCAGAAACACAGACATAGGCCAATGCCAACGTCATCTCTCAAGTATACATTCATGCTCCTGTGGTATCACGCACACAAATCTAGGACTAAAGCTGGTGCCGCTTGCAAGGAAATATGGTCCCTACAGCTGCCATTTCATATGAACAGATACACATCATCTACGTGCTTGTGTGCCTCACTCGCACGCTGATCTTGCAGGTCACCTCGTACCTCTGCTTTCAGATATGGGGACATCTCACCACTGTTTCAGCTAAAAATACAGTAATGGAGAATACAGTTCCCTGAGCTTCGTTGCACAGTCAAGAGATAATTGTTTGCTGTCCTACTCTGTCAGTTCCAGAGTGGGTTTTCAATCTTATTAGCAAGCTTTTGCAGTAATATTTTCTCATTAATTTAAGAAAACAGCTACTTGAAGCATCAGAGGGCTGGGGGAAAGAGAGAGAGCAGTAACTGATAAATCACTCGAGCTTGGTTTTGGATGCAATGTGAACCTCTAAAACAGATTTTTCGACCCCATCCACAGGAGATCTGGTGTGGTCTAACCCAGCAGGGTTTCATGCCTTCACAGTTCACTCTTTTTTCAAGTCAGAAACCTAATTTCTCAGGATAAAATAAAAGGGTAAAGACAGTGATAATAAAAGAAAATATGATTAACTTGTGATTCACATCTGATCTCAGGAATATAATCTAATTTTAGACCTTTCATTGATTTAGAGCTGTATTGCTAATGCTGCATTTGAAAGGAAAGTGAATGATTCTTGGTGGTTTGGATGTGCTTCAAAACCCTAGCTTTTTCTCCACCTCCAGCAATCTTGTGTCTTTTGTTTGGTTTGTGTGGAAGAAATCAACAGAAGAGATTAGTTTGTGATCTAGCTATTAAGAGGAAGATAAAGATCATCCATTTAATCTTTTCTAAAGAACAAAAACCCAAGAAGTCTCTATATTGTCTATCTTCCTCTAGCAAAAACTTCAGGTTTCTACTGACCTCCTAAAGATTGCTTCTACTTTCTTGAATTTCAGGGATGTCAGCGATATGCTCCTACATCACTCTGCTACCATCTGATTGCCCATTACAAATCCCAAGAGGTTTGTTTCAAAGCAGTGATACTGAAAGCTAACACACCCCCACCCCAGCCTGACTTCCAGGGAAGGCGATTAGAGTTAATATAAGATAGAAATAAAGAAAACCTGGAGGGGGAGAAAACAGAAGGGGCAAGATGAAAAATAAACAACGCTTTGTGCGTGCGTGTGAGCAAGAAAGAGGAAAAAAAGACAGGAAAAAGCTGTTAGGGAAAAAAAAACCCAACCAAACAAGGGAAGTAGTGAGCAAAACAGGCCCGTAAGAGAAGGACAGTGTGTGTGCCTGTCAGAGGTACGGCACGCGG
Source organism: Anarhynchus alexandrinus (assembly GCA_008711295.1). Classification (NCBI taxonomy): domain Eukaryota; kingdom Metazoa; phylum Chordata; class Aves; order Charadriiformes; family Charadriidae; genus Anarhynchus; species Anarhynchus alexandrinus. Next base: position 8,788,620 of record VUYV01000004.1, read on the forward strand.
CTCTGCCTGAGGGGTCTGAAGAGGGTGCAAGCTCCCACATCCCTTAACATCGTGGCAGCAGAGACGGTGACAGGGTAACGCTGCGGCAATGCAGCAGGGAGCGTACCGCTTCCCAACGTGCTCACACGTTTCCATGCAGGTCAAGCCCATGACCAAACTCCAGTGTCAGGACAAGTTTAGAAAAATTTAACAAATTACTGTGACATACTTGGGCCAAAACTACTGCTGTGTAAAATAAAACCACCGTAAACTTCCCCCCAAGCTACTCTGAGATGAATTCAAAAGAACTGAAGAAACCGCTTTCTGAAAGGTGCCAGTCTGAGAACTGGTCACGTTAATCCTGACGCTGAGAGGATTTACTTAAAGTCCTGCTATGTTGCTCTGGCACCTCATATTCATACCACATACACCTCAGTGAAGAGGATCAAAGTGAAATTACTGGGATATTCTTCCCCATTTCTGAGCTTCCTTTAGGAGGATTATGAATCCATATTAATCCCAGATGCATTGTTTAACCTGACCCTTTCAATGGCTCACCTCAAACTCATTTTCCAAGAGGACATGGAGGGAAGTAACAAACCTACGCTGCGGAGGTCCCCCCCACACTAACCGTTCAGCACAAAGACAAAGCTGGAATTGCCTACAGCTCCGCACGTATCCTGAAAAAGCACAATGCTGGAATCTGAAGTTTAATGAACACATCACATACTGTTTTCTGACCCAACAGAGCTTTTAACCTTCTACTTCAACTGCTTGTTTCATGGTCTGATGTTAAATTTGATTTTTTTATCTTGGAATTTTTTTAGTCCCTTGTTTCCCCTCCCCTTTCACAAACAGTGGCCTGATTCTTCAACCCAAGCCTTAGCCATTTATTCCAAAGCAATCTGTGAGGTGTTATGTCCAGAAGAGGACAATGTGTCCTTACACCCTCTGCTCTCAGATGGGCCGGAAAACACTTGAGAGTTCTGCAGAGCCAGCACATCTCGGAAGAGAAATGAGCGGAGCTGAGCAGGTGTCCCAGCCGTGAAAAAACAACCTTTTGTGTCTGCTTTAGCACCAGTGCTTCTGCAGCAGCCACTGACATTAGAAAAAGCAATTATTAGCCGCACAACCCCAGCACGTCAGAGGCCTCACCTACTACCTGCCACAACCCGGGAGGCTCCCACATTCAACCCGAACCCACACACCTCTCCTCATTCATCTCTTGCAGTATCAGCCCGCTACAGCTTTCACCCGACACGATCACACGTCTTCAGTTGTAGAAGTATTTGCAACCTGCTTTAAAACAAGAAGAGGTTCGGTCTTTCTGCTCGTACAACTAGAAATTTACTGCACAGGGACAAAATGAAATACAGACCACCTAGAGAACATGACATACATCCAGAGGCAACACAAAATTTATTATAGAATCATCTACTTCATCCAAGACCCAAAGGCTCAGCAACCAAGTCTGACACGACAAAATTAATTAACAACCTGCTTTACTCACTGGGGAAGTGTATATTTAACACCTCAAGCCCTTGAGGGATCAATATTGCAAGCTTCTTGAAACTTAAGAAAAATAACCTGTATCACACAGCCTGCTGGACAGCTACAATTAGTATTTCTTCTTAAGCCCGTGTTTTATTTTGTTAATTGGATTAATTCCTTCTTGATACCCTGGGCTATGTTCCGGCCTTTTCCCCATTATTAAATAAACCTTTTTTGCCACTCACAAACCTGTGAAGCTGTTGCTCTGTTCGTTTTTAGTGACTTGGAACACTCTGTTCTCTCTCATATTTCACCCCCAATGAAAAACTGCTCCTTGAAAATTCAATAAAGCATCTGAACAGCACGTTCCCATGAAGCAATTCACCACTGGAGCTGAAGCAAGCTTTTGTTTGGCATCTCCAGTTAGCTTCGGACTAAGGTGCTGCCCCTTCTCTCTCCTGTGTGCCAAAGGCACCAAGGTGAGCCCTCGGCCACTGCTTGGCTCAAATTACCCACCTCAAACGAGCCCATTCCCCGCTCTCGGCCCCTTCAGGCTGAGCTCAGTCATCCCGGGTTTGGATGCTCGGGCTCCGCCACACTGGTACACAGAAGATGCACCTTCTGCTCTGCATGCCAGGCTGACATGTATGACAATGTTTGTGACACTTCGGTTTGACAGCTACTCTCAGCCGTCAGCCAAAACTCCAGGGGCTCAGCAGCCCTCAGGGCACCCAAGGCAGTCTATGGGCAGGTAGGTGACAGGCAGCACAGAGGATTGGTTTCTCCTTGTCTGCTTCAGGACTGGGTAAGCAAGGCAGCAGGCAGCTCACAAGGCAGCAGGCAGCTCACAAGGCAGCAGGCAGCTCACAAGGCAGCAGGCAGCTCACAAGGCAGCAGGCAGCTCACAAGGCAGCAGGCAGCTCATGAGGTATGGGGGGGGCTTCACCAAGGCTCATTCCACAGACCCCAATCTAAGCATCTCCTTCTGACAACATCACCCTTGGCCGGTACCAGCCACGTACAGATTACCTGACTCCCTTAGGGAAAACCCTTGAATTCACACACGGCTGTACGCAGAAAAATTGGTGCTGCTAAATCATTTGTTTCCACTTTCCAAAGCCTGGAGGGGGAGATGCCTGTCAGTTTCTATCCTCTCTTTGAAATCCCTTCAGCTCAAAGAGAATCTCCCTATCTTTTAAATCAAAGACTCTAAGAAATCTTGCCTCTCCCCATTTCTTTAGAGGATCAAGTCACAATAAATAAGCCAATGTGCTCACGGGCAGTACACAAATTTGCAAAACAACTCAGGCTGTAAAACATAATGAAAACAGCTGTCCTTTTGGGGAGAACGATAGGGAAGGCAGCAGTAGCACTTTTCTGCGTTGCTCAACGGTTTCCTTTCTGAAGTTCGGTATTTTACGAATACTTCACGTAGAGCAGCTTCCCCACGCCCCTGACTGCTCACACGATGGCAGTGTGCTTGGGGCTCTCAGAGAGCATCCTCACTCCTGCCTCCTGTCGAAGGATGAAGAGATGTGGCTGGGTGGGGCAGGAAAGAGAGGAGGAAGGAGGCATTACCCCTCTAACTAAGACATACTCTTTCTGGTTCCCCTACTTGCTTTATTATTGGCTGCCGGCTAAATGATCTTTTAGGTCATCTGCTTACAGTAATAGGAGGAAATTAAATATTAATAATAGACTATTTCCCTCTAGACTGCTCTTTGTTAACAAAGGATACAAGTGAAATAAAGCAGGCAAAATTATCAGCACACCATGCTCTTGGTTTTCAGGTACCCGGAGCACTAGCAGTTTCCCCTCAACCCTCCCTGGAGTTACAGATGCCCAGTGTCCCGCACACCTGCCTGTGTGGACACCCACACAATGCAGAACACAGTGATGTCTGGAAATCCTTGTTATATCAAGGGGTTGCGCATGGCAGTCAGACCCTTCCAGAGGATCGTTTCAGACTTTATCCAAGACATAATCTGACCCACTGACACTCTGACTGCAAAAACACAGGGCCAAGTATCTTTTGAAGCACAGAGCTTGTCTCCATTTGGGGAGTGAAGTCTTCCTCCCCTGTAAACCCTACAGTGGGGTAACAAGATTTCTGGATTGGCTTTGCAAATTCTCCAGAAATACTGAGTAAAATGAGGGCTTCAGCTGTGCTGAACTTGATCTAATCCCCTCTTACAGGAAAGCAACAGTCCTCCAAGACTTAAAACCTTCACTCCATGTACTTGTGGAAGGCAAAAGAAATGGCTCTTCAGAGATCTGTACTGCCCCTTCTGACAAGGATCAGAAATGGGGAAGAGGGACAACATTTCTGCTTTATGTTACCATCTCAGCTGCAGTCCAGGCCGAAGGAGGAGGCTGTACTCGCAGCAAGAACAAGCATGGTGAATCCGGGTGTAAAGCCTTTATTGACTAGGGGATTACTCGAGACACCCATACCACTGCAGCAGTGACAGCAACAAGAAGTGTAATAAAAATCATACCCTTCAAGCCTGTCCCATGTCTCTATTCTCCTCCTGCTTATACGTACCCCATATAAAAATCACAAACCAAAAATGTCCAAAAAGTGAAACCCCACTGGACAACAAGCAAAGGTCATAACACAGATGGGCTGGCTAATAGGAAATTAATCCCAAACCAATATTTCAGCTTTGCCTCCTGCCCTCCAAGTGCTACAAGTGGATTAATTTTTATTGCAGTAGCGGAAGAGAAGACTAGAACAGAACGCATTTGACCATTTTTTTTTCCTAAGTGGATGTTATAAATGTTTAAAAGCAAGAAAAAAACATCACAGTAATTATTCCCATTCTAATGGTCACAAAAAGCCAGGGAGGGCAAAACTAAGTAAGGCTGAATGACCAGCAGTTAAATAAGCCAGATCGAACAAACAAACAAAAGGGAAAAGGTTCCCCAGTGCTCACTAGAGTAAAGTCTCACTGGGCAGCAGGCATCAGGATATATTGCCAAAAGGCACAGAAACACGTTGGATTTTTGAGCAAACCATTAGTATCCGGGACTGATGATGTTGATTTACCTACAGTGGCATTTCCAAAAATAAAAAATAGAGCATTTGGATAAGCTTTCATAAGACAGACATGTTAAAAAGCATAATTAAAACCATGTACCATGGCCAGAAACATGTTCCTGCTGCCAATATCATCCACAATGTCTCTGAGGAGCCAGTTTTCCTTTCCTGTGCGAGGGAAGAACTCAACAGCAAACTCTGCCTCCCCGCAGCCCTAGTAAAGCCAGCTGTGTTCATACACAAGGAGCGTTTCCTTCAAGAACAAAATAAGAGAAATGAGGAAACAGGATATCAAGAAGAGGTGACCCACTGAGGAATACAGGCAAGGGAGGAATTTGCTCTGAAAATATTTATCATATTGCTAATGCATCCATTCTGGTATATTTTAAAATAGCGGAGTAGACTTCTTTCCAGATGTAACTTCACCTCTCATTTCTACATGAAGTTTCCAGGCGGTTGCGAACTGGGTACATCTGGGTTTTTTACCCTGTGTTTTTATCTAGTCGTTCCCAAGCCCTGCTTGCCTTCTCTAACTACAGGTCTACTCTCCATCAGGCCCTGTGAGCTCTGCTCCCTCTGCAAGCACTGTCCTTCTCCAGGTTGTACGTAGTGTTTACTTAAGCTCTGCCAAACTCGCTCAACTCCAGCACGGAGAGTGCTGTTGTACCAGGTCAACCAACATCCTATCTCCCACAGCAGAAGGAATACAACTCTTTCTGTCTCTCTCCATGTAACTTAAAATGATTCCTCATCTGTCCTTCCCTATCCTACGGAAGGCGCTGTACAACTTGAACAGAGATGAGCAAATTCTACCTGCCTCTGAGCCAAAGCAAAGCTGCCTCACTGCATTAGCTCATCTGTGGCTCATACGCTGACCCCTCTGAGCAAGGGTCATTACTGAGGACTCACCACGGAGCTCCCACTACCACCCAAGTGGTTTGACTCATACCCACCCACGGTATGAAAAGCAGTCAAGCCTCCGTTGGGTTACTAACACAGCTCATCGCATCCTTCCTCCCCAACTTGCTCCCTTCTCCTCCCAATTTAAGCAGTGACACGGCAGCAGCACTCAGCCCGAGCCCCACGGAGCCTGCCCTGCTGACATGGCGGCAGAGCCTGTCCAAATACCCCCAGAGATCCCCCATCCTCTGCCCCTGCACCGCCCACCTCACCGACCCCCGTTTGCTCTATACGGGCTCTTCACTGCTGCCTCAATCTCAGGGACCGAGCGCGTGCTCCCTGTGCCTTGCAATTACGGCTGATTTTCATCCAGCACAAGAAACCCTATTTCCTCCCGTGCCCCAGGGTGTGCTCTGCCCCCTGCACCCGCAGCCTGTGCCCCAGTTTGCTTTACCCAGCTCATTTCACCTCAGTTTGTCGATCAGCTACCAGTGAAAAAGCATTTAGACAGAGTGACAATGCTGGTGGTGTGTGTTCATCCCAAAAGCAGGCAACAGCCACAGTAACAAATTTTCTGCCTCCTTAGTTTGCTTCCAGCAACTTTCCCTCTTCCGTTTTTTAAGGTACTTACCCTGACTCGCTAATGCTTATTTGCTCTGTGTCACGCCTCATCATCCCTTAGTGTTTCTCAGTCTCAAAGATATTTAAGACATTTTTAGGACTCTGCCACCCTCTGTGGATAAGGAGGAGTTGATGCTCTGATGATGCCTTGAGGCCACATGCCCTTACTTTGTCCCTCCCTCTTCTCTTTGCTATATCTTGCACCGTATTTCTGTCACTCTTGCAAAGTGACTTGCATTTTCACTATCACAGTCAGCCACGCCAATACAAGCCTTTCTAGAAGTACTCAAAGTGACTTTTTTTTTTCCCTCCAAGTCCTCGATTATAATCCGATTTATTAAGAACTCTCCAGTGTCACTGCTTACTGATCCCAAAGTCTCAGTGTTTAGCTGGTGCTCCGAGGACTCTAACGAAGTCCTTCCTTCATTTCCTAAGTCCTTGTGCTGTGGTAAAAGCACATCCGCTTACAAGCAACAGCCTGCTACCTCTGCCTGCTTCCTCCTCTCGCTGCTCAGGCCAGAGACGCTGATGTTCTGGGGTGGAGAAAGAATGCGACTGCTGGTGAAACCGACATTCCTAGGCATCAGTTTCTCTCCTTCTACATCAAACCGTTGCACTGGAGAACCAGTAGCCATTCATAAATCACTTTAGAAAACATTTTACTGGACTTGCTAGCCGTTTATGTGTTAGTGTGCTTGTCTAGAGGAAGCAGAAAGGCAGGGAGAGCAGCAGCGAGTACCCCGCTACAATAGAGACACCTCTACCCCGCTTGGGAAGCAGCCCTTTTCTCCTATGAAAAAGACATTTTACAATTTCTGCACAATAAGAGATGATTAAAAGCTCCAGCTGTAAAGAAACCTGCAGTCATTTCTCAAATGCACAACAACCACGATCCTCACACCTTACTGAACAAGGATAAGCCAAAAAACATTCCCAAGGCAAATTCCATAGGCACTGTGGCATTTGACTCCAAACACAAAATATGTTCGTCAAGCAGAGATGGATCCCAGGTAGGTGCTCAGAACAGACATCCCCGAGACTTTAGGATGGTTTCTCCCAAGTGGACTGCGTCCATCGCTTGCCTGCTCTAATCATACAGCTAGGCTGTACTGTGGGTACATGGAGGAAAAGGAAGATTTCCCTTTAGGAATGGGGTAGGAAAGACAACAAAAACAGTCAATGAATCCTCTTTCCAGTCTTCAGCCCATGAACACAGCTTCTTACCTTTCTATATCCTGCAGGAGCTAACACCATAGAGTTGTACCAGAGAAAAAGAATCACGTAACTACACCGAATCTGCCAGAATCCTCCATGTCTACCCATGTTATAACCCTAAATGAATCATAATGGCCAAGCAGAGTTTGGGTCAGCATTTAGCAAGACACAGGATGACATAAAACAAAAGATTAACATGTTTTAGGTGTTTGGAAAAGTTAGGTGCCTCAGTTTTAACAGGTCCAGCCAAGGGGGACTGATTTCTGGGAGGGAAGCACTTTTCAGAATCAGGGTATTTTAAGTAATCCCAGACTAGGTAGCACAGGTCCTTTTTGGCCAAAAAATCCAGGCTGCAGAACATTTAAGAAACTTTTAAAAAGTCAACGTGCTTCCCCCCACATGGGCCAGGAACTCTAATGGTGCTGGTGCCAGCCCAAGTCAGTCTGATGTTATTTTCCATCGTCCCATTGAACCTGGGCACTGATCTGTGGATCGGACGTATGTGGAAACTGTAATTATTCAAATCACTTTCAAACATGTGCCTCTCTTCTGAAGATTGTATTAAAGAGCTACATACCCCTTAGCTGCCTTTTATCCTGGCAAATGTTTCCTATGGAAAATCCCAGTCTGTGCCCAAGTATATGGATCTCATACTGAAACCAAAGTTGTTATCACCACAGAATATGATATTTAACAGCCTACGTCCCTTAACTCCTTAACCTCAACAACTGATTCATACCAGGATCTCACAGTCCTATTCGGGGGAAACCTCAATAACCAAAATGATGGGTCAGTTTGTAGAGGACTTTCCCAGTACAAGGCGGCAGATGTGGGTAACAGGCCAACATTACAGAACAAGCAAAGAGAAAATAAACACGTATGCTCCCCTAGTAAGGAAAAAAAAAGGGGGGGGGGGGAAGGGGAGACAAGAAGTGAGAGAACACAAGAGTCTAAAAGCAAAACAAAGTAGTTCGAAAGAAGCAAAACCAGGAGAAAAATGGGAGAGACTTTGAGGTCTGAATACTAATTGAGGAAAGAAACTTCTAACATGCAAAATAATGCAAACCTCACCATTCCCAAAGGGATGCATTAAAAGAGCAGAATGAGACCAAATTACCCTTCCCTCTGTTGAACAGCATTACTCACTCAAACGCATGAGGGACTCTGCCCAGGGAGATATGCAGACGTGACCCCCAGCTGACACTGGCTCGGGTTCAGCTGAGCTTCGAATGGCTCCACCGGTGAACAATCCCTCTCCTGCCCTCCTTGAAGAGCTGCTGAACAAGGAGCCACAACTGTCCCTGTGAGCGTTGCCTGGGATAAACGCAGGGGACAGGGAGACAGAGAACGCTGTATCTCAGCCAGCCGGCAGATAAACAGCCCCAATCTGCAAGTCCTGGAGGCCTCCTGAGAATGCCTGAGTGCCTTCCACCCTGGATTTGAATGCAATCACAAATGCTAATCAACACACAGACAGGAGCCCAGCATGTCATTCCTCACGTCTCCAAAGCTTCAGGAAAACCCCCCTTTCCTTTCCTTGTATCAGAGAGGGACAGGAAGATTCCCTCATCCTCTGTATGCCTTTCCCTCCCCCTGTCCCTGGCTCAAACCATCCCCGCAAGAAGTTTCACTCCCTGCTAACTTCTCCATTGTCTCAGAACCATTGTTTGCAAATGTTCCCTAAAAATACTATGTAAAGTATTCTTTATTCCTGTTTCAGGTCTTTCCACATCCCTATGTAACACCTGGACTTTATCTTGTTACCTGTCAGATAGTGATAAACCTACTGCATGCAGCCCCTGACTTACCACCTAAGATAAATACAATCCGTCTTGTAGCTGTCATTTCTTTTCTAACCCTGCTTTCCACTGCTGCATTTGTAGTTGTAGCAAATTACTTATTTTATTTGGGCTTGAAATGTGTAACTTTAAGAAAAATTTTAAAGCCAGCAAGAGCCCCAAAACAAACACAAAATTTGAAATGTGGCCTTTCTGGCACTAGATTTACTGCTGCTTTGTGGGCAAGGAGGCTCCAGTACTCCTGCTCTTCTACAATGGCATTTGCATATACTTTACATAAGATACATTGTATTTTATGCTAGCTGGTAATTTTTGTTTTTAATAATCAACCAACAGGCCCAATGATAAAAAGCATCCTTTCTCCAGAACAAGTCGTAAACTTAACTGATAAGGTTTGAGTTAGTGGCTTCAATATAAGTGAATTGCGAGGTCTAAAGTGCTCTGAGCCATCACCTGAGCCTCTGCTGTCACTTTAGAAAGGCACGCGCCTCCCTCAGGTCCTATCCTGTTCTCTGCCAGCCCCGTGGGGATGTCTCACATAGCACTAAGATGTCTGTTTATAGCACCCATATCAAGCCCCAGGCGTCCTGAACAGGAAGGGACAAAGCTTGCCGCAAACACATGCCGCAGCACTGCTAACGCTTTCGCCTAGCAGCAGTGGTCACTCACCCCGAACGCGAAGTTTTACAGAAGCCATCTTGTTGCATTTGGCTTTCCTCTGAACTCTCCTAAGCACTTAGTGGCTCTTCGGCTCTTCTCATAACCTCATCACTGTGTGTTTATCCAAACGTGATCCTAACTTTGCAATTGCATCAGCATACCGAGCTGTATCGCAGCCGACCTACCCCATCCCTCCCATGCTTGTGTGGATCTCCAGCCACAGCAAGCACGAGGTAGCCATGTTCGTATGATTTGTTCCTTACAGTACACAGGTTGAGGAGTGAAAGAGATCACACCTTTATTCACTCACATTTACCAGATACCTGCATTTGCTGAAGCACTTCTAAATACTCTTTGCTGATCCTCTGTGATTTGCCCACTGTGGTCAGGATGAGGAATGAGTTACAGCAGAGGAGGTTTAAGCTGGACATCAGGGTGTTTCCTGCATGCCAGGAACATAAGGAGTTTCTACTGCACAGTTTTAGGAGCAGGATGGAGAAATAGCTGTCAGGAATAGCAAAAGCATAGCTGATCGTGCCTTTGGGCAAAGGCATGGATTAGATGACCTCGAAGTACCTCCTGAGGATATTTTCTATAATTGAGAGTTGTATGTGCCATCTGTCCATTCTGATCTACAGAGATTTACTTCAGGAAAAAAAGAAGTGCAACACAACCAATAATTACTCCTGACACAGATGCAACCTTTGTGAGGGGAGAGGCATCTTCCGATTCTATGGAGAAAACTGAAGCCTTCAGATGTTAAACCACCTTCTGTGTACCTGCCCAGATCCTCTTGCCCTCCCAAGGCAGAACGCTGCCGGTTCTTCACCCCTACCAGACCAACCCTCAATATTCAGCTACAGGAGCATCTCTGTAAGTAGGCAACTTTCTCTGCCTTTTTAAAATGAGCAGAGAGGCAAGGAACTGGTGCCATTGTGTTCAAGTAGCTTCACCAAGGCTGTTCAGGTGCACTGATGCAAAACCCGAAGGTGATCCATCAGGCAACCAAGCCTTCTGGTCCTAAATACCAGACCCCAATGAAAGGGAATAACTCTCCTTTGACTTGTGAGAATCCTCCCTGATTCCTCGATACACAGCTCAAGATCTCTTGGTTTTTAGTTTAGAGTTTTAGTTTAGAGTCCAAGAAAAAAAGGAAGTTTTAATAGCCCGTCTCCATTTTCAGATGGAAAGCATGCAATAAAGAAGGACCATTGATTATCCAGATCCAGATCAGATGGAGAGAATGAACAAGAAAAGCTGAAATCCGTTCAAGCTGAAGACAAGGACAAACTGTGGAGGACACCAAGAGAGATAGAGAGATGCTGATACCAGCCTTTGCATGGAAAACACCTCACTCACAGCTGCACAGAACTCAGAGCTCAGCCACACTACGCCTTAACCCAATCTCACGTGTAAAAACGTGGGCGGAAATGTCAAACCGAAGCGAAGAGCTGAAGCACAGTGCAAAAAAAAAGCATTTTGGTGGAAAATCTGTGAAGCCTTAAACATCCTGTATAGACGAGAAATTATACAGCCATCAGTCACCCAGGCAGAAAGGAAGCGGTAAAGGGGGAGGTTTTCCCTCCACACCAGATGGAAAAGCTGCCAGGCTGAAGACCGAAGGGGATGTACTCAGCCAGCCAGCCCGGACCCTTCAGAGAAACGCAACTGAAAGGAAGAGTGAAGATTCAAAACAGTCCCTCCAAACCTCCTGCTGGACTGAGCTTTTCCCAGTAGTTCTTAAGAGGGCTTAACCACATGGCTCTACATAAAATCCATTATTGAAGATTAAACAAAAAAGATGAATAGCTTTCAGAAGTTGATTACATCCAAACGCAATGGTGCCAGCAGCCCTTATGGAAACATCCTATTAAAATGTCAGCAAAAATAGAAATGCAAACACGGGAGACCTGGCAGGAGGCTTTTCAGCTCAGATCTTTAGTGCCTTTTGCACCCACTGACAGAAGGACAGAGGCTAAAAACATCATTACTGGGCTGACATCCCCTGACCTGGCACAGGATGACGCTGATTCTATTTTTTAGGTATAAAAATACATATGGAAAGAGAGGCAGATTATATACATGTGAAAATTACAAACTTATCACCTGAACAGCATTAAAAAGGAGATGTGCTTGCCTTTTTTTTTTTTTACCCCTGCACCCTGGAATAGGTAATTTTTATTTTATATGCACACATACATGTTTGCAGTTTGTACCCACGTGTTTTCTCTACAAATTCAGAGGCTCATAGCTTTCCTGGTTAATTCAGAATTTAATCCATTTGCCACTTTAGACAGGATTTCATTTTCATAGTATTTTTGTGATACATGATTACATTTATATTGACTTTTTTATTGAGATTTGAAATAAGGTATTTCTTTCACAGATCTAATTCAATTGAAAGATTTCTTACATCCCTGTTGGTCACTTTATCTAATCTTTTTGTACTTCACTTGGGCAATATGCTCTGGGGGGTGTCTCTCTAACAGCAGGAGCTGGCCATACTTGCTTTCTCTCTGTTAGTTTCTCTTGTGCAGAAGAACGAATTTATCAATTACTACAGTTCTTGAGTTACACAGGTCTGAGACTTACGAGCCTGATAAGAAACCTGAAAACAAATACATCCAAAGATCGAGTTATCTAATAGTTGACCATCTGCTAAGGAAAATAATTTTAAGTAGCTACGGCAATTCTATTAACTGCTATTTACTAAGTGAGTCATGTTGTTCTCTTTAAGTTAACCCTTCCTGTCTCCTCTGCCCAAGAGAGTTTTGAAGAGGGTGCTCGACCACCTTTACTACTTTTCAAAGCCCGCAATACCTTTGCACTCAAAACTTACTCCAGGCTCATACTGCATGGGGACGTAAAAGAGCATTAAAGCAACTGCGGTGCTTCTGGGCGCCTCTTAGACCACGCAAAGAACCATGCAGAAAAATCTCTTCCCAGGAGCATCCCCTTTGAGGGCACCACACACCAGCACGTACACAGCAGGAATGCATCTGCCACTCAATGTGCTCTTCCAGGGTGGGCTGCCTGCACTTCCACGAGGGTAGGTCACCCTGGCACGGCCCCGGAGCCCCGTCCGCCAGGACAGAAAGCTTTCTCACACATTCTCCCAACGGCTCTGGAGACAACCGGCACCTTGCAGCCTCTTCCCCTTTCCTTCATCTGCCCTCTCCGGCCAGCACAGAGATACCAGGCCCCTCTGTGACCGGCAGCTCCACTAACACACTCGCGGGGTACCAAAGCTTAGAGAGCTGCCAGGCACAGCAGAAGGGACACCACCAAAAAACTGTTTTAGTCGCTTGACACAGCTGAGGTAGGGTCGGGGCTTTCAAGGCAAGGAACGGGATAAGACCGCGCACAGGTTTAAAGCCGTCTATTCAGTCCCTGCCCTTTTTCCCATAGCGTGACTGCAAAGTGCATGGAAATCTCCTTTGTTTAAACGCTACGGAGAAGTTTGCAGGATGCAGGGTGCTCCTGTGGAATCGCTATTTCATGATAAAGCCCAAGCACAAATATCAGCTGAAGGGCCAGGAGGAGAGCTGGGTGCAGGGGGGCAAAGTCCAGCGCCTGGTGTCTGAAGGAAGATCCGCGGAGCAAACATCTCGGAGCGCGGGGGTGTGTCGGGGACTGACAGTTGGGAACCGGCACGGCGTGAAGAGCACCGGCTCCACGGTGGAAAAACCACCCGAGCCGGGGCAGGGGAAAGCGGCGGCAAAGCAAAATCTCCCCCGTCTTGGGCCGGGGGGGGGGGTTAGGCAGCACAGCGGGGACAGCGGGCGGCCGCTTTTAAAACTCGCGGGAGAGGGACCGGGGCTGCGGCAGCCACCGCGAAGGACGCGAGGAAAGTTGAGCCGCCCCAGAGCGGCTCCCCGGACCGGCGACCGTCGGGCTCGGGATGCACCAGCCGGGCCGCCCGCACCGCCCCGGCGGGAGGGGGCAGCGGGGCGAGACCCGCAGCCCGCCCCGACCGGGAGGTCCCGCTCCGCCCCGGGAGCTGCGCCCCGGGCACCCGCCGCCCCTCACTCACCGCGGAGCCCGACCGCCGCAGCGACCCACCTGCCCTCGGGGC
>VUYV01000004.1:8802419-8882212 GCA_008711295.1 Anarhynchus alexandrinus
GCGCGGCGACCCCCCGCTCTCCCCGGCCGCGGCCCCTGCCCCGGCGGCGGTGCCCGCAGCCCCGGCAGCCCCGCGGCTTTACCTGGCAACGGTAACCGGGCACCGGGGGGCTCCGCGCCCCCAAGGACAGCCCGGAGCAGCACCGCGCAAAGCGGCCGGAGGAGAGATTGTCACTTACTTCTGGAAGTCCAGCTGCTGTCTTGAGGGACCTGCGAGTGACAGAAACGGGCTTTTACTGTGCTCGATCTGCATACAATGAGAGTAGGAAAGGAAGGAGGGCTTTCTCCATACATTGTTTTAAGCATCTACCTCTTTCCAGGCTGGAAAACCCACCCAGGGAGTTTAAGCCGACAGCTATACCAAGTGGCACAGAGCAGCGCTGTGCAGAGATACCCCGAAGACTGCACAAGAGGAGAGAAACTTACAGGTTCTTCTGTTCTCTGCTTAACTGTCCTTACTACGACCAAAAAGGAAACCCTCTGCGTTACTACTCTGGAAGTGTTTAAGAGTTCTCAGTACAGATATTAAGTATTTTACAAGAGGTGCGCATTTCCCACTAAGTAGGTCTTTGTGGATCCCACCAGTGTGCACACATGCGTTTCCTGCCCCGAGTGAGGCCAGCGGTGGCATCCCCCTTGGGGCTGCGCATGTCCCAGCCGTCTCCTGTTCCCCCGCAGGAACAGACTTGGGGAACAGCCATGACTCATCTCGCAGCAATTTTGAAGCGGGGAGAGAACCTCTCAAGAATTTGAACCCGCTGCTCTTTGTGGATATCTTCTAAGTTTTTTTATTTCTATTTTGCAACTTTACATCTTAGCAAATAATTCATCTACGTGTTCCTATTGGTTGGACATTACAAACAGGGAAAACCACCAGTGTGACTCCACACTTCCCACCAACCCCATGACAGACCCCAGCCTATGACAAACTGATTCATTTCAACGACAGCCAGCCCAGGCCCCTCTGCACAGGGGAACGCCACAGCGCGGATGCCTGTGCCATGCAACAGAAGTTTGTATTTCAGGATTCCCAGCCCCAGAGATGCTTTGCTCACACCAAATCTGCCAGAAGCACACGCACGTTACTGTGACCCACGGGCTCCCGGCTTACCCAGCCTTCTCCGGCAGCAAGAGCACGAACGATGCTTTCAGTTTTTTTTGGTGTATCAAGATAGTAGGAAAGAAGTAGCAGAACTGGCACCAACCACCCCAGCACCACCTTCAAAACCTATGAGCATCTAAGCATTAAAAATTTCACACTGGCAGCAGCATCTGGCACCTGTGCTGCCCTCCCCTCCACTCTTACCCCAGACGGGAAGGCAGGCTGGTACGCGGGCTGCCTCAGCCACGCAGCTATGAGTTACGGAGCGAAGGCCACAGCGCTGCTCCAAACACAATGGGAATCCTGCAGGGAGGAAAAAAACAATGTAATTTTCCCCAGGAAGTTACAGAAAAGGCTGGAGTAATCTACCACACAGTAACACGTAATGATTTTAAGGACCACATATATTGCCTAGCCAAGTCAAGAGAAAAAGCAAGAGTGGGAGACCATGAGAAACTTAGAAGCCTCATCAAAACATGCTGCAATGATGATAAATTTAGATATGCTGCCGCCTCCGTGAAGGTTGCCAGAGCTTTTTGAAAAATGCTGACACTAAAATTGGGCACTGTTCGTGTAATGGTCTCACTGTTGCCCTGTACAAGAGGTCGTGTTTCCCCACTCCTAGCTGGTACTTCACAGTCTGATGCTATGTGATTGTATTTGATCTCGAGGGGCAAGTGTCATGCTGTAGCAATTACCTGTCTGCCAGGATCTGCTGCCTCTGTGCAGCATTGCTTCTTTCCAGGGTAACGTTTCCTATACTGTAGAGGTTGCTTCTCATCTTTGGCCCAGATCCTCAAAGCCATCCAAATGACTCTCTCCCACTGAAATCAATGAAAGCTGGGAATCAAAATACTTTCAAGGAGCAGGAATGCAGGTTCTAAATAGGATTTTGTTCCTGAATACATTAAAACCAAAGCTGTTGCAGTCAGTGCCCTTTATTAAGCTGTCAGGCTGGTTTCTTCCAACAGTCCCATCCTCAACACATCATCTTACAAGTTTCCCGAATCACAGATTGTTGATCAACAGATCTTTGAAGGACCCCCAAAATGCTTCATTGGATGTCTCTCTTTCCAGTTATAACACTTCTTTGATTTTTGCAGCTCATGAGTTTTAAGATTATTTGATGTAGACTACGTTGATTTTCTTTTGAATCAGCAAGTCATAGAAGATCCAAAGCAAATGCCCGAGTGCTGTCACAGGGCTGGCTGATAATGGTACCCTGACAAGCTTCTAATGTTTCTTAGAGATTAGGTTTTTTCCATAAAAGTATTCTGATACCACTACCAAAACCACCAAACCACTGGTTCCTTCCCTCACTGGCCATTCCAGTTTGGATACCGTATCAGGTCCCCGTTGTCACCTACTGATTTTCTCTGTGCAGTTGGGAATTCTGCAGTGTTTCAAGATGTTAAAAACCAATATTAACACCTCCCAGAGCAACTGAGCCAGTTCCTCTATTACTTTTGCATGCTCATTTCTCACTTCTGCACAAGTAAATGTGTTTATAATGAGCAGCTGCTGTTTCATGTCCTATTTAGCAGTTGGGTAGCATAGCTTTCATTACTACAGTAAGATCTGAATAGATCTGTTGCCCTTCTTTTGAATTAAGAAATTAATCGATTTTCTAGTCTTTTTATGGTGTTGTCCCTGTCAAGTATCAGAACTGCACCATTCTTCAGATATATTTCTTCTTGTATATACTCAATGTGTATTGTCCTTACCTGTAGATATTTCTACTTATGCCCTCCCTTGCCAGTGGCCAACAATGACAGTAAAGGAATACAAAAGGAATACAATAAGCTTTTATATTTTTTCTTTGTTTTTCTAAGGGGGGGGTGGGGGTGGAGGGCCGTACAAAAGAGTGCTAACTTCCTTTCCCTTCTTAGTTACGCACGATGGAAAAAACAGCATTACCACAACTGCTGTGGCCAGAGACACTTTGAGAAGGGACTACATGAAGAGGTCCGCTGCAACTACCTGGAAACAAAACACCCTCCAGCAGCCTCAGCAGCCACGGGGAAGGTACTGCCCCGCGCCCGGAGCCTGCTGCTGGCTCAGGCGGGGAGCTGAAAGAAGTCCAGCGCTGCACAGAAAGAAATTAAGTTTCCCGATTCTCCTGTGGACAGCCAAGAAGGGCTTTTTCATTGCTGAAAAGCTGAGTTGCAATAACATACTGGACATGATCTCCTAATTGAACAAGCCAAACTCCTGAATTTTGGGCAGCTGAAAAGCAGTGATATGAGAATACTTGCACTTCTTGGACTTAGCAACTGAGCTACAGTAGTAAAGTCTAGAAAGACTGTGTGGAATAAACTTTGAAATGCTTCCTTCAAACAAGTGAGAGAGCAAAGTAAATAGAAACTTCACACTTGAGACCTATCACAAACCTCACCCTCCTCTTTGCTGATACTGCATGAGGCACAGTCTGCCTGGGCACATCAGTGATGCCACTGTAAACACAAAGCAGGCTCATCTCTAATGACTATAATCAAAACCAGCCTGGCACCCTGGTAAGTAGCAAGACAGCAGGAAAATCATACCTATGTATTGAGGCTTCCATGTTACGGACTGGAAATGATCATCAGTTTGTCTAGAACAGAATCTGGAAGAATTAAGTTGGTTTTTTTTTTTTTTTTAAAATAGAAAAAATACTTCTGTCTTTAAGAAAGAAATTACTTTTTACCAGTTTTGGAACTCTTCTCCGTCGTGAAATTTTTCTAACTAGACTGAATAATCTGATATATGCAAAACTACATTTAAGGGATGCGTATTTTGCAAAGAAGCATCAAACTGAGTATTGCATTAGCACACATAGGCAATGTTGTTAAACAGGACACTTAAAACGATGTGTTCTGACTTGTACCTAATCCCATTCCCACAAATGCTGCCTCAATCTCCTCAAAGCAGTGAAAGGCACTTGTGTTAGTCTAAGAGAAGGGATGGAGGCAGGGTTACTTGAGGTCCTTTGAAAACTAGCAAATCCTTCAACATTAAAGATAGATATATATAAATAAAAATCCATATGTGTAGACCTATATGCAATTATTTCTCTCACACATTGCTCAACATTAAATATTTGTTAACAATTTTAAAATCAACACTGAAAAAAAAAAGCAGCTAGATTTTCTGAAGAGAGAGTCCTTTAACAAAGTTACACACGCAGAATTTTTGCTGGAAATTCCCATCGCTAACAACTTAACGAAGGACACTCCTCTGTGTCAAAGACCGAAGCCTTCTCACAAACTGTTCAATTCCAGCCTAGGAGTTCAACTTTTACCTAGGCTTGAGGAAAACAAGCTAAAGTCAAGGTAGGATTTGTGCTCACAGGGAAATGCAAACCCATAGCCACGCTGCTGTTTAAATCCTGCCATTTGCACTTAGGTCAGGAACGAAAGGATTTTCAGTAATTTCATGTCGCGAGTTGGACTAGTGTCCGTAAAAGGCACTGCCCAAACAGACTGGGGCTTCATTGCTCTAAACGCTATTCAGCATGACAGACTATGAGATGGAGTTCAATCTAAATTTAAGCACTCTTTGTAGACTATTAATAGAAGACAAACTGGTAGCATGAATCATCATGTGGGAGCTGCAGAGCAACAGCTATTTATTTTCTATAATAGCAATATATAGAAGTTACCTTTATACAATAAATGAACTGTTGGAGTTGCAAGGCCCAGCAGAAGAAGTCAGATGATTCTTCTTCACTTACAGTATTCTCATTTTATTCTAAGGAGCAATGAGAGGGCAACCCTTATTTAACTTGACAAAATCCACATGGAGTATAACCAAGCTCTGTCACAACATAAATTGGAGACAAAAAGTAGCTACTGACCCTGCTGCCCACCACTCCCTGCGAGGGAATAGCGTGTGCTGGAAACGTTGGCGCAAAATGATGGAACTTCATAGGTTTATAAAGTGAAGTTAGTGTTTTAGCACCCTGTTCCAATGCCTGTATAACGTTTGTACCTCTGGCCAAGAGGAAAGCCGCGGCATGCCTTCCCTTCGTGTTTCTTCTCTGCTGGGACGACAGTCCAGTTGTGTTGCTGTTAGACCAGCCGTCTGGGGCAAAGATTTTTCGGAAGGACTGAACACCTAACAGCTCCTGAACTGCTCGCACCCCTCAGGATCATACCCTCCAATGTTGGCATTTTCTTTTTCAAGAGAGAGCACAGGTTCCGTGCAGCACAGGCTTTGCCCATCCATTGCAGCTGATGGACTCTGAATGTGGCCCCCCAGAGACACAGAGTGTTAACTCAACACGCTGGCATTTCAGTGCTCTGTGGGATATTTATTTTTGAAAAATATGATATTGTCAACAGCTCAGTGAAGTTGTCTCCAGACTGTTATGTCTCCTTCTCAAGTTTCTTTCATTTTTAAGAGCTTAACTTTTAGGCTTCTGGCATGAGGAAAAAGCCTAAAAAGGTTTAAGAAAAGGAAGAATAAAGAAGGGACTGAGCTATGCACAGCACTGGGGAGAAGCACAAATATTTCCTCACACTATATAATCAATGCAAATGTCTAGCAGTAAAAATACTGTGATAAAACACTACTGTGTTCAACCCTGTTTTCATAATGAGATTAAGGAGGTTCCAAAGAACTAGAAATCCTGAAGGGCAAAGAACATCTAAGAAAAGGCAACATCGTAGTTTTCAAACAGGGCACTTCGTATACAGAAATTCAGTACTATAAACAGAGTTCAGTTAAACCATGGTGATACAGAGGGAAATGGCAGACATAAAGACTAGTTAAAAGCTTAACTTGGATTAGGATTGATGGCATCAGTCTTTAATTGTTCTGATTTGCCCAAACCATGACACTTATCTACTTTTTTTTTTAAATTCATAGACAAGATTTTTTCTAAACAAAGACACATGGGAGAAGTTTCAAAGCAACTTTTCTAACATAGGTGAAGCCAATAAAAACATTTAATTAGACATAAATGATCTTCTAATCTTGAGCTGCCAGGAACAGAGACACGAATTAGCTAACTTCTCCATTCAAGGTGTTGGTTGCAGCATCAAGCAGTAATTCATACGGAAGGTGTGGGAGCTTTCCACAACACCATCACTACTTTTTGAGCAATTCAATCTAGAATTCTGTACCTCACTCAACCTTTAGTATTGAGGACAAAAAAGAGAACATACCAGTTTAAGAAACAAGAACACAAACGCTGGGCCCAAGGAAAGGCAGTGCTAAAACCCCCCTATAGGCAAACCGCTAAGTGAGGGAGCTAAGAGAGGGTGAACAACATGAAAGGCACAGAATTCAATGCCTTTTTTTTTTTTTTAAAAAAAAAAAAGTCTTAACAGTAGCTGCTGGCTATTAATAACTTCCCATCTGGAGAAGGGGGTTAACTTTTGTGATAAGTTAGTGTCTCTGTTTTAAAAGAATTTTGCGTGGGAAGAACTTACATCTTCGTGAGCCCCTCTTGTCTATGCACTTTGTGGAACGACACACAGCTCTTGGCAACATACATGATATAAACCAAGTCTCTCCTGTTGATCAAAGCAATTGTGAAAGCCGTTATGATAAGAATTTTAGCTGAAAGTTCTGTAATGCTAACCTAGTTCCTATGCAGAATTTAACTGCAGAACAACCATGACTCCAGTATAAGCTTTTGTGATTTAATACAATGGAATATTATATTGCTATTGCTTCTGAGGTGTTTATTTTACTGTTCCACATAGCTGCAGTTTTTCATTACATTAAGACCTTCAAAATTATTTAATTGATTTTATTATATTCAACTTAAACATGCTTATGGAGCTAGCTTCACATTTTAAACAAAATTCTCCAGTGACAGCTTGGAAGACAATCCATGAAAAAAACTTTGGTTAGGGAATATTATTTCAGTGGACAGGGGAAAGAAAAGTTGCAGCTCTCCAGATTGTGCAGACACTCCTGTTTTAGCATACCTCAGGCCTGGCCTGTGTCCGGCTCGCTGCTTCTGTCTTGACCTTCAGATTGTCAACTGCAGATCTACAAGTCACTTCTACAGTTCTGCCATGCACTTGCTACAGAAAAGAAAAACACCTATTTTCTGACATGAGTTTACTACACTACATTTTTAAAACATTTATTTTTAAAAGAAGTATGAAAACCAAAGATCCAGCATTAAAAACAGGATATAAATCCATTTTGAGAACTAAGAAGAGTTTTCTTAAAGCACTCCAACTCGGGGAGAATATTTCACCTCAAGAAAGGAGAAGAGAGACATTTTCTTGCAGAATAACATTACTGAGACAAAGACTTTTCTGGATTGCTGAACAGTCAGAAAACACCACACAAAATCTCAAAAAAAAATTTAGGTAATAAATAGGTAGAATTAAAATACCTATACCAGTCAGTGCATTTAAGAACAACATTTGAAATAAATAGGAGCTCAATCCAAACCTCTGGATCCAATTTATTCCAGGGCACTTGAAATTAAAGCTCTAAAACAGGATTTTAAAACAGTTACCATCCAGGATGACTGAGACCAAATCAGATTTAAAGTGTTCTATTCTTTATTTTCACCTGGAGAAATTTTTTTTAGGCATCTGCTTTAAATACTCCGAACCGTTATAGAGATGAAGTCCCCAAACCCTCCCCAGCCCAATTCCTTTAGAGAGGGAGAGGGAGGAAGCGAGCACGCACGCATGCATTGCCTTACTTGGGTTGGGTTAAGTAACATTTAAATAATTCTAATCCTGCCATGTATTACAGAAGTTGCCTAAATTGAACATATCCTCTGCAATCCCCTTCTCTGTTACTCATATTCAACACAGGCTAAGTAGATGCCTTAAATAGGTACCTCTTATCCAGGGTATTCACCATCTTATCATTTAAAACCCTTTGGGGGTAGATACCGTAAAGTATGCCGGTATACCAAGAGACGTGACTTCCAAAAAATCATGAGGTTATGTGCATACAAGTAATTTGCATGCACTTCTCATCCATAGCATATAAACCTCCACAAACTACTTCCTGTAACATTTACTCCTGAAAAACCACAGTGCCACAAATAGTGTTAAAATATTCCCTTTTGTAGTGGCTTCACTCAAGAAAACATAAACACACATTTTGCTATTTGCAATCTTTATTTCATGAATAATTAAGAAGAAAACATGGCAACATTGGCAAATTGAAGGCATACATACTAAATATTCATACAGAATACATTATGGAGAAAGTAAATGCCCAGATCTGTAGTGGTCCTTGCAAACTAAAAGCATATTGGTCCTCCAAAAGGTTTCGCTGAAAATATGCTTGCTGACCTTTTAAGTTCCAATGATTAACAGCTTGTGCCTTTCAAACCAGAGACAGGGTGAAATACAATTTGAACACACTTCCAAATTTTCCTCAAACCTGTATTCCTCAGCTTTAACCAGAAGCAAACAAAATGTTTTTTTTTTCCTCCTTACCTTTTAAATGTATATGCCAATACACCACCCTAAGTATTCAAGACGCAAGCACTTCTTGAAACATGTTCAGTTTTATTAAGAACCTGTATATGTACATATATTTATACACACATGTATATGTGTGTGTGTATATGTACATATATACATTTATGTAAAACCTCTTTATGTAAAATGTCTATATATGTCAATGTGTGTATGAATCATTTGAAAGGGTTCTGGAAAAGAGAAAAGTGCCTGTTGTTTATAACAAGAATTACTAAACCCATACATGTACTGTCAGGTCAGTCTAACAGCTGTGTCTCAAGGGAGTATAAAACCAATACAAATCAGAAAAGCTGGATGGATGAGAAGAGCTTTTAAGAATCAGTTTTCTACATCAGGCCATGGAAAATAAGCTTTAAATTAGCTATTTAGGAAATATTAGTACTGGCTGCAGTGTCATCTCAAACAAGGTTAGTCCTTATCCAATACAGTGCTGTGAAGTTAGACTGAGACATCAATACAATTATGCTCTTTCATGAAGTCCAAAATTGATCACATTTTTCTGTCAATTCTGCCTCACACCTGTACTGAAAGTACCCTCATCCAAGAGTTGGAGGGTACCAATTAATGCCCTTCAGACTTTGATCTGGAGAGTTGTCCAATATTAAATAGGATCACTGATTTATTTCATACACATTGGACAACTCTTGATCATTACTGACCTAAAGTGAACTTACAGTCTGGAGGCTAACTAGTCTACGCTTTGTTTAGTAGTGTTATACTTTCCATTAGATAACATACAGAAAAAAAACATTTCTGTTCAAAAAAACCCTTCAGATATGTATAAAAGTGCTACTTAAAAATAGTAAAATTGACTTTACAGTATATGCAAAACCAAAAGTTTCTAACAAACTGAAATGTTGTAAGTTACAAGGATTAATTACTTGAGTATGTTAAGTGTACTTGTGCCTTCTTTACTGAACTGATTACCAAGTAATTATCCTAATTGAACATATGCATTAATTGGTAATCAGTAAAAAGCCTCCAGAGAAATTTCAACAATGGAACCAAAAAAAAAAAAAGAGCCTCTTTCTCCCCATTTGTTCAAATAGAGTTCAGAAACAAAAATTGACTATTCCATTATTGCAAATGCAGTCTACTGTCAGAACAGGTCAGTTCATGAACTGTGGAACCAGGACTGCCAACGGCTCCTCTGCAGCAGGAAATGTCCACTGGGCTTCCTAACTACCATATAAATACACTAGTTACATGCCATTAAAATAATACATATATCACTAGAATGAAAACGCTCGGAATACGTTGCTATGCTGGGGCACAGTAAGTTTTAAGCCTTGACTTCCCCAAACAACTTGTTCGTATTCTAGAACTCTATGCAAAATACAAAAGCCTTAGAAAAGTGCAACAAAACTAGCTTCATGACGTTTTTCTTTCCGTTTCCATAAATACAATCTCATAAAAATATTATTAAACAGAAGCATACTTCCCAGTGGAGAACAAACGCGCCACATTTCAGCTTTGAGCAAGTGATTTTGGCTAAACTGAACCCCCCTGAAAATAGGGGATTAAAATTAAACCAGCTTAATCGCATCAGGCTGCCGTAATATTCTGCCCAAAGTCTACCCTACCCTTTGCATCCACAAGTCCTGCTGGAACTGATGGGAACTTTATGTGCAACTGCATGGCAGACAGTGACCTAAGGGTAAGGAATATTCCAAGTAAAAGATAAGTGTCAGTTGGAGGGAAGTCAACTGGTATTCATAGGTTTTACTGAAGTTTCACTGTGAGGAAGTATCCTATTATCGCAGAAAGAATTCATTTATGGAGGCTAGGATAGCGGCCTAGTCAAACTGAGCTCAAGGGTATTGCACCCCCAAAACTACCAAGCACAAATACATAAGGAAAAGATGACACTCGTGTCAACACTAACAGAAATCGGAGCTGTACAAACCTTGATCTTTTAAGTTATTTAGCATTAATTACCAAAAGCATACTTGCTACATATTCCAGATGCTGAACATCTTGGTTTTGACAATTACAAAGTGTACAACACTGATACTGAAATCACAGGGAATACAACAGAAAAAACTTCGATGAACGAAGGACTGGGAATGCTCAGCGAGCCAGACAGTAATGTAAAACCCATCCAGCCACTCTCCTTTGAAAGCAGAAACACTATTAGAGATCCCTTTCTAAATATGGACAATTAAGAGATGTCTATGAACCCTTAACTCATTTAAGGAGTTGATAATTTGGGGGCAAGAACACCTGATGGACACCCTGGGGTGATGTGGCCTATATGGGAGATAAGGAAGTCGTGGGAGGGTCAGGCAGCTCCAGCATGTTTTGCCAGTCACCAGACACTAACTGGGGAAAGCACGGTGGCCTGTCCGGAACTCGTGGGTGACAACTACACTTTGATACCACTTTTCACCAAATCATTTCTCACACTGGTTAATATTACTGAGCATTCATACGCTCATGCTTGCTTAAAGAAAGGAACTGCAGAAATAGGGCTTGGCAGAACATAAAAATAAAACAGAAATAAATATTTACGAAGTCAAGGGAAGGACCACAAACAAACTATATAGTTAAATCGGTCTGTACATGAACACTGCTATTTTAAAATCCTCTTTCTTAGGCCACCTCAGCAAGATTATTACTCACAATAGGCAAAAAATAGTGTATAGGTATACAACTGGATTCCTTCCCAGAAGAATTCTGCCCCTTAATAGCTCCTGCTCGATGCAGCCTGCAGTTAAGCTGTTGCAAGAGCCAAATAAAAAGTAAAGTCACCACATGCATCACATGAACACAGTTTTAAAGGCTCAACTCCAGCCTATGCATAGCTTCATGCCAGTCATCCAGAGGGGGCAGCTTTGGAAGATATTGTCACATACCACCTGAAAACCAGACAGCGTTCCCAAACCAGTCACAAGCAGAACGCAGAAAGTACAAAAATCACCTAGAGGTTCTCCATATCTCCAACTTCCCAAATAATCTTGTTTAAAACTAGTCTATAATAAAATTTGTACCCTGTGCCAAAACTGTACAGAAATAGAGAGAATTGAATAAACGTGATTTTTTGGTGATGCAAAAGATGCAACAGAATCCAAAAGTCTGAAGTGTTGAATTAGGGAACTGAAAAAATAGACAAGAACTTAACATTGAGATCATTAACAGAAGTGAGATGCCAATGAGAATTTTTTGTCACAGCTACAAGATTCTTAAGGCAGATCCTCAGCAGTTTAAACCACTGTACTGCATCATCAGAGCAAAGGATAAATTTATTTCTCCTTACGCATGTAAAACCAGAGTATGACTTCTGCCAGTGGTATCAACATGAGTTTATACCAATAAATACATCAAAGCTGAGTTCTTTTACCTTTAGCAAATTAAGGGGCCCCTAAAGCATGATGATGGCCCGTACAGAAAAACCATAGACAGTGGAAATATTTTACAAAACTAGAGACAAAAAATTATCCGAAATGCTACAGGTAACTTGAGGAATGTATTTTATGCAAAAGAGAAAAATTTACTTTTAGATCAGAATACACTGTAATTAAATACTATATTCTGAATTACCTATCAATAAACACCAATTTAAACCGGAAAATTTCACTCACAATTTTTTCCAAGGCATGAGAATGAGAGATCTTTGTGAGGGCCACTGAGATTCACACCAGAGATACTACATTAGTGTTTCTATTTAAATATACAAGACAACCAAATCAGACTGGATCAAACAAAACCAACTGAAAACCAAATGAAGTGTAATCCATTCTGAAGTCACCTCAGTTCTGTTATTGTTAGATACTCCATATCAAAATGTCTCTGACAGAATTTTCCTGAATAACCAAAATTAAGTTTTTCCTCCCATCCCTTCTTTTTTGGTAAAGAAAACCCCACAACTGTTCATTCAGCTCTCTGCTGATGCTCTTGCATCAGGATGACAACTAGCCAAACCGAATACACATCTGACTCTAAACTGACCTCTCTAATCCATGGAAGTGTTTCAGTAAACAGGATCCAGAAGATGACATAGTTGTATCAGCATCGATATATTCGACAGCTCCATTTTGTTGCTCCCCCCTCCTACAGCTGGCAACGAGGAACCCTGATACACTACAGCACAGGCATTTGCAAGGCACATATTAAACTGCAATAATACAAATTGGTAAAATATTTGTCTTTTTTTTAGTACATTCAGAAATATTTTCTGGATTAAAAAAAAAGGAAAGTAAATCAGCATAAACTTGTACTTCATGTGTACAAAAAATCAGGCTGTTTCAGGATTACCTATGAATAGGAACCAAACAGAACAGTATAATTTGTGTGCAGAAGGGCTACAGCTATTCTTCCTCTTGAAAAATTTAATGCTGTTTGAACCTTCAGAAAAAACATGTCATAGAGTGCAGCGGGGCATTATGTTTGTTTTAGACCTTCCATTGCTTCATTAGTTCCACTCTGACAACTGTGCAGTGCCTTATATGTAAAGGCTCAGATATATCTTTATAAAAAACCCACTCTTCATGGAGCCCAATATTCCTTTACAGATATGAATACAGCAGAGGTTTAGCAGACAGATCACACCAAGAACTTTACAGAGCTCTGAAGTTCAAAACAAGATCATTTTCATAACTACTAACAACTTTGTTTTCTTTCTCTCTGAAGACTAGCAGCTCATCTTTTTAACAGAAAATATCTGGAAAATGTGACTTCCCCTTTTACAAATGGTTATACTATTAGCGTTATTTCAGACTGATACAACATTCCAGGTAAATGAAGTTCACCATTGGACAGAAAAAAACTCAGCTTAAAGCTCATAGTACTTTAACAAAACAGGTCATGAGTGAATTTAGACCAAGAAATGCTATCCTTTTTATTAGAAAAATATTTTCTTAAAATCTAAGGCAATGAATAAGACAATCATAGATAGGGATGTCTGTTCAGAAGATGAATAGAAGGTTTTTTAAACACAAACTGGCAAAACCTGGAATTTAGTAGTAAGAGATGGAATGTGAGACAGCAATAATGTGTATTTCCAATAAGACTATTCTTATTGAAACTTATTTGAAGAAATGAAGCAAACAAAAATTTTTTGAAGAAATATACAGAAGAAGAAATTGTATTTCAGACTTTTATTAAAATCTCTTACTAAAGATTTTTCACTTGAAGCCTCTCTTGCAACAATTGTCTTTAGATTATGTTGGCTCTTCAAATGCACCAATTAATAATCTGAGCTAATCTAGCTACTTTTACGTCTCTAGAGAACTGTACGAATGTGTGAGAGATTGCTGCTCTGAAAACTTCTCCAAAGGCCCTCCAAGTAGTTATTTTGGAAATTTTTGTAATTCTCACAGGCACGTATCAGTGTAAGCGTATATTTTTGTATAATGCTAGCTGCTAGAGGCATGCTGAATTATTAATTTTCGCATGGGCTACGTTCTTCAGATGAGAGGTTTTTGGATTTGGCAATAATTTTGAGTTAAATCTGTGCTTTTATACCATGATGAAGTTTCACAGATGCCAAGCACAGTTGCATTCACTGGGTTAACATCTGTGACATTCAAACTGTCCTTAACAGTCATAAGAGCACCATAGAAATGGCAGATTCATTTTCTTTATAACAGGGTTACTGTGTTGAAAGAGCATGTGCTTATAAATAGCAGTTGTTAGAGAACTCAATTCTAAAGTAGGCTTCTGCTTAATATTAATGAGATGTTCAACTGTGGCTTAACTGCTGATAAGTACTCAGAAAAAGAAGAGGCAGAAGCAATGACAGAATGAAGTCTTCCCTTGATTTGACAAACAAGATTACAACAAACAGCTTATGACAAATGGATATATGAAATCATTTGGAGCCATTAACATTCTGCACGAGGCCCTGAAGTGCCAGGATGTATCAACTGAATGATTGCTAAGGCACTTACTTGAACTCTTTTGCCCAAGAGCTGTTACATGAATTCAGATACATTTTAGGAAAATAGAAGTTGAGCAGACGAAAGTTTCTCAGTTCCTTCCTTGTGACAGTGAGTCATTTCCACGCAATACTCGAGACTACTGGGTGTATACGCATTACATCAGTTCCTCCATAGTTCTCGTCAGAGAACGTCTCACCTTCTGTCAGTCAGATGAGGATGTGCAAGATCAATGAAAAACACACAGAAAACATGGCAAAGCTGGAGCTTGAGACAAACTACTTCATTATTACGTCTTATTGGAAATATCTTCTCTGCAGAGGAAATGCTATCCCAGTTCCGAAATTCTACCACAGAAATCCATGACGTATGCTCGTATTGCTGTAGAGTAAAGCCCGGGGTAGCTGTGCGTGCTATACAGGCAAAGGAGGAAGAGGGGCAAGAACAAGCCGTACAAGGGTTGCTTATTGTTTCATTTCTGTTAGAATGGAAGCACAGGGAGTTCGGACAGATTCCTTGAAGTATAGCATACCCTGAAAACCAGGAGCTGTATGTGCTAGTCTTTACAATCCGTAAGATACAGTTGGAAGCCACATCACTGTGACAGAGGTAGGCTTATAACGAAGCTTTAGAATGAAAAGTTCTTCTGTGCCAAAGTTTTCGAGGTATCGAGAGCACTTTTCCACTCTATTTGTCATTATGGAATAAAAGCTTGTTTTCCTAGAGATTGTGCATATTTCAAAGGAGGGAAGATAGCTGTAAAGGCAGCAACTACGTTACCATTAAGAACTCTACGGTATCGGGGTGCCATATGCTGTGGATAGAATATTCAGACTCTGTGGTATCAGGATGCTACAGGAAGTTCAGTAATACGATGCCATGTTATCCTTTTCCTTCTCAAAGCTTTAGCTGTACATTCAGTCTCCTATATGCTAGAGGATCCATTCATCTCACTCTCCTAGGAAAGAAAGCTTCAGGAAGTCTGGCTGGAAAGGCAGCACATAAGTAGTCCAGGCTCTTTAGGCTACATAATTAATCTGAATAGCTTAATAACTCAGGTTATTCCAAGCCCTGTGGCAACAAGTTCTTGCTTTGAAACAGCTGTTTCCAGGCTTAGTAGCTGAAGCAATCTGAGGCAATCCAGGGTAGTGTCACTGACGTTTGAGGGGACTCAAATGTTGCCAGTTTTCAGTGAAATGGGGATTAGCATTTCAGTAAGATTTCCATCTGGTAGCTCATGTTGGTTCTATCCCATGGGTCTGTTGAATTATTAGGGTTTCAGGTTTCAAAGTATTTGTAAATTGCTGTAACGTACAGCATGACATTCTGCCAGTCTGGACGCTCAGTTCGCACCATTTCATTGATGTCCTGTCACAGAAAACAGATTGGTCAAAACCAGGAATGATAACCTTGTGAGGAATGGGGTAATGTTTTTACAAATTCCTGGGAATGGTAAATCTGTAAAGTCTCCACAATTTAAAGTATTGATGAAGAAAGCTCTGTTTTCTTCCAAATAGCTTTGTATTCCTTACAAAATGTAAACAGCTATGAATAGCTTATCTGTAGATAGTTATTTTCTTGATTTAAGATTGAAATGTGTAATGCTCTGCATATTTCAGTTGTCCCCTACTTAGTACAATTAGTGCAGTAGTCAAGACTTCAGAGTTCACAACCCCCTACGCCAGCCTCGCAAGTCAGTGCAATCTACCTAGATACTGTGAGCTGCAGAATCAAGGCCCAGATATTAATTGAATTTAAAGCTAAAAATTCCTATCAGGGTAGGAGTCAGCATCAATAAATAACTGAACCTCATTTTACAGTAGACTAATGAACTTTAGATTACTTTATAAGTATTTTTGAGTAAAGAAGCAAGCAAAAGGGAAGCTTACTACCAATTTGGGTGTATCTAAGAGACAAAGCAATCAGTTGGTGTCTGATAGACCAGTTCACATGTATTTCATAGTAACAGTATACCAGATTGTCTGTGAATAAGCAGGGTAAACAAAGCCTGATCTACCCTTTTCAGCACACGTACAAAGGAAAACAGAGTGATTTTTGTTTATTGTAAGGGTCTATTTTGTAAGCTTTGTGTTCAGGAGCCTCCAGAACTCAAAAAAGAGAAAGTAAATTTTTTTAATTCTGCACTTGAAAGTAGCTGAACACTTTCTTATTCAGGGAACAAATAACTTCCCCTTACATTACCACTACTGTTTACATACAGTCGTTCTCACACCTTTTTTCACCCTCCACCCGTGCAGTATGGACAAGGGAAAAAAAAAATCCACAAACATACACATCATACACACTGTGTATGCAGGTAAGTAAATAGATAATAAATCTTCAAGATGGATACAATTTGCACTTAGAAGACTGAATTCCATTCAATTTGCCTTTTTAGAGTATCTGTAATTAAGTACATTACAAAAAGAAAGGACAGACCAGCAACCATTTAGACTAAAGCTGAATTATGTAAGAATTACCGTAGTTATTTTGCACAATCTAGTTCTTACATCACCACTTGGTAAGAAACTTCCACGTTTCAAATCACTGACAAAGTCAAAGTACTAAAGCCTAACAGTTGCGCTGCCATTGTCAGCAAATACAATGCTGAGGGGTAAAGGCTCTGATAAGGATCAGAGAAAGTGTTATTTTTAAAAGTGTCTGACTTTGTTTTATTATTAGTTGCTAACTATGGCAGCTTTGTTAGAATTTAGGTTACAAAAGTATCTCTTAAGTGTCATTTCTGATACTGGCAATTTTAGCTGAATTTTTGTGGTTATTTACAAGGGCTTGGGATTCTCCCAATTACATATCTTCAGAAATCTTCCTTTTCTAGTAAATACTACACTACTGAAAACTAATTCTTTCAAGCTAAAATTGTATAAGAAAACTTATTATAAAAAATAATTGAAAAAAACTTTCAATTATTTACAATGATGACCAATTAAAAGTCTAAACTTAAGAATTAAAATCTTGACTCTCATATTACACCGAGCAAAAGAACAAATTACATAGCTTCATTTGTACCCCCAGAATTTCAAAAAACCCAAATAATTTGAAAGCAGTCAGAGACAGAAAAGAATGAATGAATTCTTGAAGATTTTATCACATAACTTTCTCCAATTATTCTCAAGCAAATCCATTCTGCTATTATTATTTCATATGATACTGAGAGATCAGTTTTGGTGAATCTTCCTTTGATAGCTTCAGAGTTTACCTGCTGTAGGCTATTGTGCTGTTGCCTTTGTGCAGGACAGGTCT
This sequence comes from Anarhynchus alexandrinus, assembly GCA_008711295.1. NCBI lineage: Eukaryota > Metazoa > Chordata > Aves > Charadriiformes > Charadriidae > Anarhynchus > Anarhynchus alexandrinus. Next base: position 8,820,109 of record VUYV01000004.1, read on the forward strand.
GTATCTCAGCCACTTTTTAATGCAAAAAACATGTAAGCTTAAGTTGTTGATGCCAGTGGGTTTATTAAACAAAGCCATTGAGGTAGGGGGTATTGTTTATGTTTTTCAGTCAAGTGTGATACAGGGGCAGTAACCTCTAGCTGAGCTCATCTGCTGCTATCTTTAAGTATAAAGCATCAGAATCTTTCAGAAGAACATAATAGAATAATTTGATTTTTATAAATGGAACATAATTCATTCAGTGTGCACTTAAAACTTACCAGAGTAGATTTGATGCCAACACTTTCCGCTGCTTGAAAAGCCAAAGTGAAATTTCTTCTCTGCATGAGATATAAAAACATGTCAGAATCCAAGGAAATACTACTTCAAACATAATAAAGTGGTATTAAGAATGTTCACAGTAACGCTGCTACTTTTGCTTCAAATGGAGTCTATGATTTGACCATAGTATTTCAGAAAGAGCCATAGGAATGAACATGTCCTAATATTATCCAAAAATTTATGGAAAATTTTTATTAATTCCTCATTCAGAAGATAATACTGAAAAATCATTGTCAGTGAAGAATGACTGAGTTATAAAATGCTAAAGAACAGATTATTAATTCTTTAAAAAGCATAAATAAAAAATATCTTCATGTGTTAATGAAATATTTCTATATTTTTTTAGGAATTATCATTAATAATACATCTCCAGATAACATACCAGTAGGTAATAATTATAGCACACTAGAATACAGACTACTTTGCAGTCTTGAACTCTTCTAGTTTACCTTTATTTGATACATATCACTTGAGAAGAGTATCACAGTCTCTTATCAGTACGAGAAAGTAGGATGAAACAACATCCTTGTGATAGTGAAAGAGATGAACAAAACATGTCAAGATAGAAATCTGATGGATTTAAAATCTTTAAGCTTAAACATTCCTTGTTTCCAAAACCCGAACTGAAAACACTTCCCAGCTGTTTGGGTTAAATGCCTCAGACTTAAATTTATGACCTTCTGCTATATTTTTTTTTTTTTCTTATACCTGTTCCAAAGTTGTGTTTAACCCAATGATCTCATACTATTAAAATGTTACAATAACAATAGCAGCATGATAGTTTGAAGTGTTTCAATTATGATTCCTAGTAATGCTGGGTTTTTTTAGAACTCAAATTTGTTCATTCTTCTTTATTAACCCATATTAATGACATGGTCTTGTAGTCCCAGGAATGGGATTTTTAATGTCGTACCTTGTCCTGGCTGTTCAGTTCTTGATAGGGAATATGGGCTGGGAGGTAAGTATGGAGGACTGCGCAGAAAGCCAAACCATCATTCCAGCTGCTGCTGAAGTTTGTTATGTCAATATTCTTGAAGGGAAAAAAAAATACAAACAATATTAAAATCACAATGTAACAAGTATTAGTTCTACCAGTCCACCAATACTTGTGAGGTTTTTTGTGTTTTTTTTTTTTTTAATACCTTTGAAGAAATCAGCCAAAGCTGATTTCTTTAGCAAAGACCCTAATACTAAAGTTCTGTGGTAAGAAACCGAAACCCATTACTACAGAGAACAAAAAAATTTAGCAATAAGAAAGTCAGTTATGTTGTATATTAATTCCAGGTAATATTAAGCTCTCCCTGCCCCCCCCCCCCAAAAAAGTGCAAAATGTATGTGTGAAAGGTGTAAAATGTTGTGCTAGAGAGGGTAATAGTATAGATTTGGTACAACTGTACACACCAAGATAGAAAAGCAAATGAGTTAGAGAAGTATGCCTAAAACCCCTGAAACAGAACACGTGGCAATACCTCTGTTAATGTAAGATTTACTTTTCTGCTTCTACTGCATTAATATCCAGAGAAAATTTCTAACTGATAAGGACAACTTTTTTCTCTTCTAAACAATTTCTATGCAGAAACTTATGTGAACAAGATCACAAACAAAAATTAAGTTTCAGTTGGAGATATGTGTTCCAACAGATATATCACTGACAGGGGCAGGGAATTATTATCTTTGGGATTGGAACTGAAATTGAAAAATGCAGTCTTGCACTCTTGGTCTTTCAGTTCCAGTAGGAAACTCAGTGGCACTGGTAAACGCATCTCCTGAGACTGTATCTATCATTGTAGAAAAAAAAAAGTCAGCCCTGTCCAAAAGAGCTGACGAACAAGACGCCTCAGTGACCTTTTAAATTACTGTATACTTGGCTGTTGGCAGTCAAACAACGGTAAAGAGGGGATAGCAGTCAGTTTAAACTTTAATTAAGAAACAACCAGTAACAACAACTCACAGTTTAACTTTTAGACCTTTATGGAGAAATATAAATATGCTTCAATATCTAACTCGCTTAACCGGGCTTAAGCAGAAGCTAGCCAGCTCCCCTACGTAGTTTTTAAAATTTTAATGTAGCAGGAACTCTAACCTCCCGTCACAGAGTTGCAGAAACACAATCACACAAGTCAAACTTTCACCTGACAGCAACAGTCATCACCTGTCTTTCACAAGACATGAAAACGTGTCATTCCTACTGCAGAAAAACCCACCGGGAATCAGTGTGACTGTGCCACACAGGCGGAGAACGAAGGCGGTTGCATTTCTTGTCAAAGCAATGGTTTGGATTACAAATGGAAAACAACTGCAGTCTCCTCCAACAGAGGAAAAAAACAAAACTAAAGGCCATTTCTGGAAGAATGTGAGGGAAATCTCCGTTTCCTGCTCAGCTTCAGCACTTTTTATACAGAGTCCACCAAATGCAGGTTCAAGCCCTGGTGACGTAAGCGTACGTGCTGGGGCGCACGATGCCCAAGGCAGTGGTCTGAGCCTCGCCTGCCGGCCCGCTGCCGGCTTGCAAACGGAAATGTCATTGTTGGAGACCCCCAGTCTGTGGGAACATGTTCTTCACACAGCTTCCTCAAGCCACAGGGGTGGGAAAATTTAAAAGCAAAAGAAAAAAAATGAAGCTCTCCCTCCTTTCTCCTCAAGAGAGACAGGAAATTGGATTTAAATTAATGCTTGGTTAAAACTTTTTCAATGTTACTTAAATTAGGCAAACAAATGCAACACACAGTACAAGGCTTTAAGGGAAATAAAGGGAATAAATATCAGATTGTCAAAGCCAGCAAATTCCTACTTGTGTCTGTTTACAAGGTTACTTTTTGGAAAGTTCTTTCCCCTCCCCTGTAACCAGTAGTGCCTCGGATCACATCTGTATCATTAAGATGGACAAAGGTAGGGAGAGGGCCTTTTTCTTGTCACAGTCATCTGTGGCAAGCTAGTTATAAAAATCAAACACGAATGACCATGTTTCCTTTGCTACACAATCTCCTGCGGGAGAAAAACTCGGTCCTGGTTTTCACCCCGTGGCTGAAATGCTCTCCCTCCTTCCCCAAGACGGCCAAGTGATGCGGGAAGGGGAGGGGGAATGATGTACATTGGCATTGTCACAGTTAAACACAGATCTGCTCAGACACACATGCATGCATCAAATCAAACTATTAAGAAAAAAAAATAATCATACTAGTTCAAGCTACTGAAGAGCATTAGCAATTTTTTAACTCACAGGACTACAAGGATAGATATTACATTCCTTACTAAAGTAAGGAGGAATGCTGAAGCATCGCTGAATCTGATGAACAGTTTCTAACACACCAGTCTCCAATCTAGTTTCAACAAGTACTTGTTGCATTGGTATTACTGCAGAATATACTCTATTTACCAAAGACCAGGAGTCCATTAAAGCCAGTCACCAGTCACTGTACAAACACAGTAAAGTCTGATAGTACCTCGCCTCACAGAGCTTACAATGGCTTTGTTCTCTCCCAGGTTGCTCTATGTGTTTCAGAGGAAGCACAGCAATATGTATTTGAAAATTTAAGCGTTTGAGCCTGAACACCAGCATTGCTGAAGCACAGATGAGATCTCAGTACTGAAAGAGGGATGGAAGGGTGCACAGCCTTCAAAGTGAGAACGATAGCTTGTATTGGAAATGAGGGAGCACGCAGAAAGGAGACGCAAACCACGCCGTACTGTTAAAGCAATGAGCTGGAATAGTGATCTTTGCAACAGTCAGGATGGACGCCAACAGGCAAGAATGCATTCCTCAGAATTAGAGAATAGGATGCTGCAGTGATGTCTATGAGATCAACTGAACCTACACCTGAGGTCTGACCCTGTGGATGGAGAAGGAAGACTTGTGCTCAGAATATAAGAAAAAAGAAATTGCAAGGTATCAAAACAGTGCGGATGCAGTAGAAAACAGACCTACAGAACAACCGGGGCTGAAGACAGAACTCTTCACATGATTAGAAAACGAGGAGGAGCGCTCACTTCTAAAACCTAGACAGATAGTTTTGTAAGGATATTCCCTCACCCCAGCATGTGAGCAAGAAAACCAGGATAAGGTTGTGCTGAAAATGGTAAATGGAACTAAAACAAGAGAAAGTCATCTTCCCTTAAATGTTACAGTTGTATAAACTAAAAATATCACTTTAAATATTAGTAGCATCCATAGAATGTTGAATTTTGAATATGAACAATGGTAAAAAAAGGCCACTTTAAAAAGTGCACCTACAAGTTTGGTTGGTTCTCCAAAAGAACTTGGAATACCGTATTTTTCTAAATCTTCCTGTAGGGTCCAGCTTTTATTATTAAGACAACAAGCAGAAAACAAACCCATCATCCCAGAATCTTAACGTATCCAGAGAAGCTGAATTAAATACAACGGAAGGAAACAATTAAAAGGGGCTGGTTTCTGTTTCCAATTGCTCTGAGCATTATGAATTATTATTACCTCTCAGACTAAAAAAGTATAATATTGGTCAGACACTAAAAAACAAATCTAGAAACTGGACAGATTGTCATTTAAACTGAAAATTTAATTTTTTATGTAGGGCTTTGAGCACATAACTGGCACATTTAAATACAGCACAATTTTATTTCCCAAATGCTTTTAACTACTTGTGGTTTTTTGAAAAAGCTTGGTCAGTATAATGAAATCAATCTTGCATTAAGCTCTTATTTCTCAAAGAATTGACGGTAAACAGAACATCAGCCTAAAATCTCTGACATAATTTCTTCTTTGTTACTGCTTTTATTAAGTAATTGGCTCTATTAAGAGAATTCTGCTGGAATCTAATCCGGAATTTTTCTTCAAGCCATTTCAGACCACAAAGTACTAAAGCAACTGAAGGACATACTTTCAGATAAATTGTCAAATGAGGAATAAGCCTTTCTAGAGATAGGTGAACTAGAAGGAGATTTATCAGTCTTTGTCTACTGATGTTTTATACTTAGGCTGCGAGTGATGTCACTTCTAGTATTTGGGAGAGATTTTTTTTAAAGGCAATTCAAGCAAAAGGAGTTAAGCAACAGGCTGTTATAAAAAGATCTGTGGAAGACACATTCCAGCCAGGAATAGAAAACAGAGTTAAAAAATTGTAAGACTTTTCTAGAGACAAAGCATAAGAATATAAAATTTTACATAATCAAACAGACCAAATTCTACAGACCAAATTCTACAGCCCATTCTACAGCCATGACAAAAAGGGGAAAAAAAGATGGTAGGGAAACACCCTGATGGATCCACAACCAAAAAACCTTTCAAGCATGACTCGAGCTCCTATTAAACTGCAAAGTGCAGAATAGGAGCAGTCACCACAAAATGAGTATTCCCTTGCGCTCACGTAGGAAAAACAGAGTAAGAAGATTCTTCCTGAAACAAGGTTGAAATGCAATAGGAACAAAACGATCCATCAGTTTAGGCTGAAATACAATAGTGGTTAAACAGTAAATGAACAGGATTTGAACATGAATCAGAAGTGCATCCTTACAATAAAGAATGCAAACTGTATCCTGAACTTACAGTTACAAACTAAGAACAAAGTTATTTTAACTCTCTCTTCAGCAGACACATCCACAGCTGTCTTCAATCTTCCTGAGCTATGTATATCACAATTTGAGAGAGGACCACACTGCATAGCAGCTATTTCTCCATCCCTTGCTCTGCACAAGGAGGAGAGGTTCCCACATCCTAACGCAGTTTGGCTCACAAATGAGTTAGGACATGGATAAAATAAAAAACATGTGTCTATGTCTCTGTTGTATTAGTTCATGAAATAAGTGGGCTGAGAAAGCAAAAGCATTAATATAATTCTGTACTATAATATATTAAACCATTAAAACAAGATTTGAGGTTTAAGAGTACAGACCTTGGCAGGCTTCTTCCCATGGCAGAAAATTACTATTAAAAAGCTTTTAAAAGCTTTTAAAGACACAGACACACACACACAAAAGAAAAGAATATAAAAAAAAATAGGTAAACTACAAAATAACTGCTATCCACGCTCCATTGAATCAGGATTCACTGATTCTCAAAACATAGATTAAAGCTGTGGCTATCAGTACTACTGGCAGTAGGTGAGAACGTAAAAGTATTTCTGGAATAGATTTCACAGCAGTCCCAACTACTGCCTCTTCAATCCCAGCTTATGAAAATGTAGTAAATGGCAAATATCAAAACCCTTAAATATTGACTGCTAATGTTTCTTTCCATACCAAAGACGTGTTCTTTTCCAGTTTTGGCACAAAAAAGAACCATAAAAGGAGCAGTCATTCTCAAAAAACCCCAATAATAGCTTCAGACATTAACATTTGAAGCACTTACAGAGATACATACAGCTTCATAATTTATTCTAAATTTTGTTGTAATTAAGTCTAACAAGTTGACGTTTCTCTTGTATCAGAATCCAATCCAAACAGAAAAAGGAAGCATGTCCTTCCTTAACAATTTTTGGCTAAAGCATCACAGCTTAAACCAAGGAGAGAAGTGTTTTGGCAGCCTGACTGATGAATGAACCAGACAGCACCAGGGAAAGCATGCACCCCCTGCAATCGTACTGAACACAGGCCTACACAAGCACAGGCTTGTCCTCTCTGTACTTTTTAAAAAATCAATATAATACTATGAGTAGAATATGATCTAGCTTAGTGTTGATGAAGATGTGTATATAAGAACAGGTTTAAAAAAAAAAAAAGGCAACCCAAACCATCTTTTACCTTTAGCTTTGTTATTCTACATGAGTACAAATGAAAGCATTGCTTGATTTCAAGGTGCATTCAGCATAGCATTAGGTACACATTATTGTTTATTGCTGCCATGTAGATAATAAGTTTTAAATTTTTTGTAAGACATGTAACTTTGATCTGTATAGGAAGTAGAAATTAGGTGGTCCTTCCAGAAAAAGCAGCATTGCAGGAATTAGAGGATGTGTACTACAAGGCTACAATAGTGTGTCTACAAGGCTTCCAGTGTATCTGTAAATTAGGGAGTGTGGAAAGCTTAAAGAAAGGTTAAAAAAAATTTAGTCCATTCTTGCTGCTATCTTGTGACAATTGCTTTTTTGGTGTCAGACTTCTGGAAGTGAATTATCTCTCAGAACGCTGATAAAAAATGGAAAATAAATTGAAATATTGCTGTAGATAAGAATGGGTAAGGATATGTGTATCCTGTTTATTGGTCCCCTTCTTAACATGAAACATGCATGCTCACATCCTTTTTTGGACTTTTATTACTTGTGTACTCAAAACGAAAGTAGCTGTGTTCCAGCTAGGGTAAATGCACCATAACAGCTGGACAGGATTACTTTATGCTTTGAAGATATCTGGAATTTAGGACAGTTTTATGACACTGCACATATTTCAGAGGAGCCAGGAGGATTGTCTTCTCTCTGGAAAATGCAGCACTTGGCACTGTATTCTGAATCAGTATGTCAGATCCTGAGCAAAGCAAACACATGATCAAATTTCAAGTATTTTGCGCCTGTTATCTGAAAACTAAAGGTGATTTGCTCCTCCTTTATGTAAATGCTGAAAAAACCTCACCCTTAAGAGAGCAACTTTCCTCTTTCATGGCTTAGGGATCTGTTCAACCCTGAATATAATTAAACTCAGTAACTTAGGGAGTGCAATACTGTCTAGACTGAACAGGCTCTAGATGAAAGTTAATACAGAACCTGACTGCTGTTAATTCTGCAATGACCTTCTGCAGATCACCATCCTCCAAACCTAAGCTTCAAGGAGAAATTCTGCTTGCAAACAACATTCAGACAGTACGTATATTAAAAGCAACAATATAGTAACAGAAAAAAACAGTTTTTTACATCAGTAAGAATTTCTTGTATTTTCATTGGCTATTTTAACCTTTTTTTTTATTGAGGTACTCCTTAAAAAATGCCAGATTTGGAACACAGTTAAATATTGTTTAGTAACTTCATTTCAAGAAATCTATTCATTTATTCCCTTCCAAATTTGCCTGAATAAATCAAGAAAACTGTACAATGAAGTAATTTATTATAGTTTTTAACAGGGTTAGGTATTAGCTTGTTTATCATAATACATTCACAAAAGAGAAAGTCTTAAGATACCTTTAAAAATTCTGCTATGTAGAACTATATATTTGTCAGAGGTGGAAAGCACAGTTTGGTGTAAAAATCTGTGAATGTGTGTGAAGGACTTCAAATGAAATCCTTTTACTATAATGGGCTGAAATTAGAGCTTCACCACACTATCATCTTTGAATTATTTAGCATTCATAAAATTTCAAGCTTCTAAACCAGAGATACTTAAGACTTTTAATCAAAAGCTTGAAAGTCATTTCCTAAAGATGATAGGAGAGCAGAAGTTATTCTTCCATTTTACTTGAGCAGACAAAAATATACTTGTTGCACCAAGCAAACGAGCAGTATTCTCCACAAGAAGCTTGTGAATCAGGGAAACCTTCTCTCTGTGAAACACCACAGACCTTGGTGTGGTGGTTTTTGGGTTTTTGTGTTTTGTTTTTTTTTTTCCTTCTTTTTCTTCTTTAGTATTTTCAACACATGGAATATAAAGCAGCTCAAGAACTACAGCTGGCCTACAAAGAGAATAACGTTCAATCGTATGCTGCTGCTCATTAATAAGGGTAAGCCAACTACATCATACCTTGTTTTTTAGCCACTGGCAGCTCACCTATAACTCTGTACACTTTAAACAAAAGTTTTGAAGTTAAGGTTTGTAGCTGGCTATTTCTGTGATTACTATTTATTAGTCCATGTATAAACCAGAAATTCAACTATTCTCCAGTATGCAGTGCAAAATATAATCCCAGAAATGAAAGGTAAAGCAATGCCAGGAGCAAATACGGCTCTGTTAGAAATGGGGCTTTAACTCAGTGTGTATGGATCCATCTTCTCTATGAAACAACAGCAACTGAAATAATTTTCTATTAATATTTACATACACGTATGCATAAAAAAACTACAGCTGTGAGACATCACTTCCAGGTGAGAGGGAGAAAACAAGACCAAAAAAAGTGATTGTTGTCAGCAACTGATGAAGAAGTAAACACATATTTCCATGTTGGCAAAGACATTTTTGAAAATACTGGCTTACAGGGCTGGGTTTTACTTAAATATTGGTAGTTTAATTAGATTTGCATTAGAAACAAATTGATATAGTATGAATACAACAAAATTAACAAAAGAATTATTCGGAAACAAAAGCCTTCTAAGACTTTCTTTTTCTTTTCCTTGTTTCCAAATCACGGTTAAACTCTTCCAGGTCATTTTAGAACTTGTGACAGACTCAATTTGCAAGTAGTTTTCCTTTAAAGTGTTACATTTGTATCTCAATAAGTAATAGCTAACATTAATTTAAATTGGTGACAGGACAGAAATCGGACCGACTGCTATTCCCAGAGAGGAAAAGGCAGTGATATTTCGGACTCCTGTGCTCTGCGTGGCTCACGCAGCAGCTGAGAGCCAGCAGCCGGCCGGGCAGGCAGCGTGCAGGCAGCTCTACAAAGCACGTGCTGGCTCTTGCCCAGATGCTAAGCCAAACAAAAGCAAATGGCGGTATAGAAGGAAAGTGGAAGTCATAATGATGGGAAATGCTGGGGATAAAAGGGAACTGTGGCAGAGTATAAGACACTAGGAGGAACTGGAGGTAAGAAAAGGTACCCTGTCAACACTTGGGTGACAGCAAAGAAGAAAGAGAGCTACAGTACCTTAAGCAGGATTGAATGAGGAAGGGAGATTTCATTATTCTGACGCTTGTTTACTGCTTGTCAGTTTTGAATCCACATAGTTTTAAAATAAAATTAAAACCCAGCAAAGCTTCAGTTAAAAAAAATAAAATCCTTATCTGGTATTGATAACGTTGTTGAGATGCCAGAAAGCTGAATAAGCACTATTCACAATGAGTACAACGCCAGATATGTTTAAAAACATTAGAACACCACTAATGTGTTATTCAACCAGAATTGAATTTCAGGGGATGCTGAAAATAATCAAATTCTGCACAACAAAGAAATGAAAAATGAGTGTGCCTAAAGCAAAAGACATTCTTCTCAAAAATCTAACTTAATATAACCTCCTGATATTATCTTACTCTTTCAAAAGAAGGCATGCATTGGTTCTACAGATGCTATATGCTATGGTTTCTCAGTAGCAATGCAAGCAGAGAACCATATTACAGTTGTTGAAGCAAGTACAGTAAGTCTCAAAACCTATTCTACTACTGTTCATAAAACTCAAGTAATTATAAGCAGCAATCTATAGAAACAAAAGCATGCTCTTGCACGTGCACAAAACTACAGATTGAAAGGTTCGGAATACTTTCTATTCCTTTTCCTAACCTGACAAGGAAGCTGACAAATTCATCTTTCATTTCAAGACAATATGGGAAAATATTTTTGCATTCAGTTTTAGAGGATTTATAAAGAAATATAACATCCTGCCTTTTTTAAAATGTGGGGAAGGAGAAAGGCTCTTGCCACAAAGCAGCTTATCCTCAGAAATAGCCCAGTTTAGTACTAGACGTGCCACAGGAAGAGGGGGGAGGGCTCATATCACAAGCCTGTCCATTGTACTGAAAGACGACTTTTCCTATGGATGGGCGATCATCCTGTTATGCGGCTCTCAACTTCCTCCTGCATTGTGAGTCTCAAGTCATGGAAAGAGTAAAGTTCTTAAACTGAGGATTGTGTTGGGAACTCCAAACGCTTTCAATACAAGTTAACCAAACAAATACATCATGGTCAGACTATTAACATCCTGGTTTAGTTTGCTGAAGCCACTATTCTTTTGAAAAAATAATGTAATCAGGAGAACTCTGGATAGTCATCTTATTAGCTCTTTTAGCTTCTGATAACATTTGGACTAACTGGAAAAAAAAAAGTCTGGAACCGAAGTAGAAAGCCAAGTTCAAAATGCAAGACAATGCAACCTTCACAAAACAAACTGTCCGTAAATAGGGACTAAATGGGAGCACTTTGAAAGATCCAAATAAAACTACACTAATTAGCTACCAAAAAAATATCTCTGAAATCCGAGAAATGGTACTCTAATTGCATTTGGGAAACATTAATTTAAACCTTAAGTTGCTAAAGTTTCAGTTACAGTTTCAAAAGTGTGATCTGTAAAAGGCTGTTTTAAAGTGCCTCAACAGAAGGTCAGCTGCCCCCTTAAGAAAAAAAAACGATTACCAACATGAAGCAAAGTGACTAAAGAGCTATTAATGTTAGTTAGGTTAGGACTCGTAGCATGTGTTCCAAGAAGAGAGTACAGTACATACCAGTGCCATTGCAATCTATGCAGTCAACTGTGGAGCAGCCTGGTTTATGCCATTGGCAGATTCTGATGTGTTGCAGCGAGAAGTATGCTACCTTAAACAGCTCTACGGTTACCTGATATCCTTCTGTTTTTTTCTGGCACCACTTCAGCAAGGCATTTCTCTTGGATCCTCCATATTCTCTTGCCAGGGCAGACAAGGGATCTTTCCTCTCTTCCCTAGGAACAAGGCAGAAAGGCAACTTAGAGCTCGTAATGTATATTTTGCAACAGAAATACATATTGTAAAAGCTTAACAAAAGGGCAAATTGCTGTCATAGTGAAGGTAGTAAGGTACAGCATGACTGACTGAAAAATTGAATACACAGAAATACCTGCAGAGGCTTAAGAGTTATTTTGGAGTAATTCTTTCCTTAGCAAATCATCCTTCTTTGTCTTTTAAATTAAACTTTTATTTTCCTAGGTCTTTTAACCTCAATGATATCTTTTCTAAGAGTTCAGAAAATTAAACTCACAACACAGTAAGTTCCAGCTTGAACCATTAAGCTAACTCAAGTGACTTTATTTTGTATTTAGAAAGAGAATAAACTGATGCTATCTCTTTTGCATCTCGTGGCTGATTACAAATGTCACCTTGAAACAAGAAGTTTGCATATTAGCAGCATGCCATTATTAACAGAACATTTGCCTGAGATCTGGAGTTCTTGAAAAAGAGGGGGGAGCTCTAACTAGGCTGATCTTCCATTTGATATACCGGCACAATAACGATTCACTTTTTTCAAATAAGAATGTTCAATTACCAATAAAAGCTATCAATTTCACTTCCAGTCTGTCAAGCTATCTTAAGTCATTTTTTCTTTAAGGAAAGATTGGGGAAGAAAAGAATGAACATAACCAGGTTGGCCAGTTTTTCATAGGAGTCTTACATTACGTCTCTTTACCAGGCTTACAAAAATGAGTGCTTCGATTAAAAAATATGTATTATAGAGGTTAATACTCTTGTAGTGGCCTAGTTACAAGATTCATTATTTCAACAGATAGATAGTGCAGCGAACAGTCTCTGATAAAAAGACTAAGTATTACACCATTATGGAGCTTAGTTATTGGACTAAGTGTGTCAGCAGTTGTTCTTATTTTTAATAATTTCCATTTGGAAAAAATAAAATAAGGTAACTATCAGTGAATCCATACTGCAAAGATTTCCTCATCTGCCATTTTTTAGAGTTCTATGCAGATGTAAGCAAGATTCTCTCAACATCCACAAAGATGTTGAGATGTCTAAGTTACTCCTTTTGGATATTTCCAAAAAGACATACAGATAGTATACATTCACTCTCAAATCTTTAACTCTTTGTTCTTTACAACATGTTTAGTGACTGGAAAGAGGGGTGGAATGTGGAAATACATCATATTTTCAGTGGATTCGCTGCTACAGATTTACAGGTAGCAATTCTTCAGGTCCTGCTAGGGGAAAAGAACGCATCCAGGGAATGTGGATTTCTTCATGCATGTGTGCTACCAACAGAACACCAGAGAATGTTCCCCGCATCAGCATCTGTCACTCAACTCATAAAAGAAGAGAACATGTGCCAACATACAACGAAATGTTCTAAGGCCCTAATCTTAAGTATATGCACTGTAATTTACCTGGCCAGTTTTCACTGAAATACAGATGGTGAGATCGCAAAGCTGCTTAGAAAGGTATCAGTGGTGGCATTTGGAACATCCATGAAAATACACACACAGCAGAACAATAAACACGAAAGAGTAAGTGCCTTTCAGCATGTAAGATGGCAGTAGGAGCCTTCAAACCTAACTGCTAATTCCAGAGAGATTTAACATGACAAGGAAGTTGCTAATTGTGTATTTTAAATACGAATGCAATTATCTGAATAGGATACTGTATTTAACCTTCATAGGTACCACACAGCCAGAATGATGCTTCAAGGAATTCTGTACTTCAGTTCTCAAATCAGTACATATTTGAACAACCCAAACTGGTGTATTTTCTCATCGTTGATTGAAACAAACAATAATGGGATTGCATATTTAATCTACAACGAAGATTATGCAACACTACAAGGGCTTCAGAACAGAGATTTGGGACAACATACAAGAACTCAAATTAAAAGCTCCCTCTCTTTACGCTAAACACACTGTTTAGCCATGAGGGAGCTGTACAGCCTGTTCTCAAATGCCAGTAAGAGCACATGGTTTATATCAGGTTCTCATAGTTATGAAAAAACTGCTGAAGAAAATAAATTAGTGTAAGTTGTATGGAGACAATGAGAAATGGTTTGACATATAAATCTTACAAGTTAGCATATTAGGTCAACTGTATTCCAAATCAAAGAACCAATGAAGTTTCAACAAGAACAGGGAACAGTAAACTGCAAGTATTTCTTTTAGTGAACTGTAGCAATAACTGTTTATTTTACAACAACTTTCAGGAAAAGGTGGGGGGAAAAAAGAGAAATGTGATCACATAACAAATTGAAGTCCAGCAGCGACATTCTGAGGACTGTTCCAAAGAGCGTGCTCATCACCACGCACCCACCGCTGCGGCTTCCTGCTAAGTCTTCTGGTAGTGCTTAGCATTGTCAGGCAGCAGAGCAATGACATCATAAATATAACTGTACAATTTTACCATGAAGTGCCACGCTATTTGCTACAGTCTGCAGGCGGGCATCAATGCAATTTTGTACATTACCAGTTCAAAGTTCATATACAGGTGTTTTAGTCTTTTTATTTACTTCTGGATGTACTCGGTCCAAATTTAGGTGCCAACACACACAATATTAATTGCGGCCGGTAAACTACCCACAGACCCAAACCCTTCTGCACAGTGAAAGGAGAGCAGCGCTGAGTCATGCCTCAGCTGATCTCAGGGAAATCATTTTCAGTAGCACCCGTGCCGGTAAATAACTTCACAATTTTATAATGTAATTATTACATATTGCAAATGCCTCAGAACATTAAGGGTTTAATATTTCTGCTGTACAAAAGCTTCGTCAGGAAGCTCTGTGTTAAATGGTCTCGAGAAAGTCATTTAACCTTTGTCTGCCAGTTTCCCAAGCTATGAAGCAGGGCTAAGCACATACTTCACTTGCATAACATGAGGCTTAAATACTTTGAAGTCCTTTGACTCATAATACTACAGATAGGAAAAGTTTATAATTTATCACAGACTTATCTTTTTATCTTACTAATGAAAGGGGATTGCCTGGCCATTTGTTACTTAGACTTGCATTATGATTTCATCTGTGGGACAAATAACCCGGGCCCATTCACTCATGGCTATTTAGAAGACTTGGCAGTGTCTGGAATTAAGACCTAGTCATGCTGCTTTTTGTCTTCAACTGCAATTACAGAAATTAAGGTTTATCATGCGGTCTCCCTGGGTCCAAGACTCTCTGAAAGACTTGTTCAACACACCATAACATAAGCTTATTTCTTGAATTTGGCTTCATAGTATTTTGAACTGATATAATGCTATTTAGTGACATGACTTAGCTTGGTTTTCTAGTGGAGCATAAAGTTTTGGTATTAACCTCATAAGCTCTAAACAGCCTAACTACTGGTCTAACTTTTAAAACATATACTGAGCTGCAGAAAACACTTTCTGAAGCTCGCAAAGATTATTGAAGATCATTATTGTATGGGTGACAGTAGAGTCTGCAGTCTTAGTGCCAGTATTATATGCTAGATATATGCAGACAGATAGCTATGAAATTAACACATTTCAGTGCACCACAAAAAAGGGTTTTTACCTTATTCGACTTCTGGTTGTGGGGGTAACTGATGCCGTAGGAGAAGATGAGAGTGACAGCTGTGGTGAGGTGGTACCCATTGCCATGAGAGATGCTGGAGATGCTCCTTCAGGCGCACTGATATCCCGTTTGATTTCTTCACTACTTCTTCGAGAGACTAAGTGGGAAAATGCCCGTATATTTATCATTTGCAAACATAAAACCTTTCAAACTCATTCTTGCTCTCTAACAAGCATTAGTTCAGAAACCATGAATGGAAACTCACATACAATACTAGGCTTCAACATTTTTCTTGATATTTTCCACTTCGGAAATATCAAGGATTTAGACTGCACTACCAACATTTATGATCAAGCCTGCATCTTGAAGCAAAGAAAATTTGATGAATGTGTTTTAATGGAATATCACTACTTCCATTTGAAGGATTTTATGAATGAGAAGGAATTTTAACACCAAACCATTTCAATTTTCTCTGGTCCGTGTAGTTATGTTGCTAAGCTTCAAGTAGTTAAAAAAAAAGAAAACAGTTTAGAGATGACAGCTGCTTTATTTCCACTTAATTTTAATCAAGGATCGCCATGTATGCAATGCTCTGGACATTAACTAAATATCATTAGCAAGAAAATCAAAGATTGACCTGAGACCAATCAGCCACATTCCACAGAGCTTGTTTCATTTTATCAAAGGACAATTTTTCTTTCGAGTGAAAGCACAAGCATTATACTCTGTAAACCCAAATTTGGAATGGTTATGTTTTGTCTACATGGAAGAGTTCCCAGTTGAAAAGTGTAAAATTTGCCTTTTATACCTAAATAGTCACCATTGTTTATATTTGTGCAAATCAAAGATATAACTATCCACATACATCAGAAACTTATTTTGTAATGACTTGGGGTAAATACATCGATTTATAAATACTCGACACAAGAAGTTGGGAAAAAACCCTTTTGGGTAGATTTTTTTGTTTTAGTAGAAATCAAAATGATATAAAATACATTTTCTTCTTGAAACCATTTACTCAAATATAGGTGTTTTAAAAAGTATTTATCTCCAATTAGTTCTCCCTAGTTTACAGAAAGTACCATTTTCACAGTATCACACTATTTGTACTATAAATCTTAAAGATTTGTTTTTAGAAGCCCCTGTTGATACTGAGACATCATCTTGATAGTGTACTAACACTCTGTATAAACTTGTATTTAGCAACTCTTTTTTTAAAAATCCAAAGTTAATATCAAATGTGCAGCAACCACTATGAGTAACACTGAAAAATATTTGTAGGTTATGCTCGTCAGAAAATGGACTATTTAAAAATGATTCACTGCAAACATTCTTTTGCCCTACAGAATGGGTAGAAGTTTTGCTAGGTAATATGTGAAAACACTTATATGCATTAGATAATGTATAATGATGCATTTGTTACCTAAAAAGAACAATCCTCCTATTTTAAACCATTGAAAAGAGTTTTTTCCACATGCAAAAATGGAATTGTTTAATTAAAGAAGAATAATATGCTTCTCTGCCTCATTCACTTAAAATAATCCTGCATTCAAGCAGTAAAAGTAACAGCCAGGAACAGTTTCCTTCCTCACATATACCTTGCACACCAAAATTATTTGTAATACAAGGAAAGAAGTCAACTGTTACATGCATGATTCATAGTCATCCATCTGGTATGTTGGTACAAGTCATATATGCAATAATAAGGAGACGAGCAATCAAAAAAAATCTATTCAGTTCCACTTGATGCAATAAAAGGGAATATTATTTCAGCATTGGACTTTAGTTTCTTTCCCCAAATATTTCAACAGAAAAATTGAACACTGAAAAATAAGCTATTCCAAATATCCAAATAGAGGGTTTTTTGGTAAGAGCTTGGTGGTGTGAAGAGCAAAGTTTTCTTTTGAAAAAGTAACGTGTATAGTAAGTACAGTATTGAAGTGAGAGTTCCTGATTTTACTAATAATCTGAAAAACGTGATATTACCAGAAATAGATTTGGCACTTTCCATAGCGGGTACTCTTGGCAAAGATGCTGGTCTGCTGGTAGAAGATGTTCTCAACAAATGTTCTGGACAAAAAAAAAAAAAAGAAAAAAAAAAAGAGAGAGAGAGAGAAAATAATTAAAGAAGATTCCAGTTAAATGTAAGATATTTAAGTATGAGTCATGAATATTGTCTACCAGTGCCTGAGTTTGGCTGTTTTAGTGAGAGCAACTGATTTTATCTCTGTGAAAGAGAATGCCTAAATTTGCTCATTACCAATAAAGATCACTATGAATACATCATGACCTTCTTAATCCTTTTTCCCTAAGGCCTTTTACTAAGCCTCATGCCCTGGTCTATAAAAAAATGAACTGCTAAACCAAAAGGCTGAGCAAGGAATCCCTATTTAGCACATGGCCAAAAATATTCAATATGCCATTCACAATATGGATTGATAAAGCAGATTGCTTTGTCCCTCGTGATTTTTTTTTCCTTTGGTTTGTTGGGTTGGGTTTTTTATTTTTTAATTAAAAACACGTGAACATGTGGGGTTTTTTCCTCCCCCATGCTGTGGAATCAAAAAGGTGCTTTTACATATTGTAGGGAAAGAGTAGTTCTACCTACTGCCAATGAGTAAAATCAAACTACAACAAAATTCATTTTCTGTAGCATCAAATCAAAACTATTTCCTATTATTG
The DNA here is from genome assembly GCA_008711295.1 of Anarhynchus alexandrinus. Taxonomy (NCBI): domain Eukaryota; kingdom Metazoa; phylum Chordata; class Aves; order Charadriiformes; family Charadriidae; genus Anarhynchus; species Anarhynchus alexandrinus. The sequence goes on from VUYV01000004.1 coordinate 8,838,146, forward strand.
AAGAAATATTCCTTCAAATAAAACCTTTAGACTGTAAACAAAAGGCTTACATAATCCTATGTAGAAACACTTAGAAGGCAGTAATTTGAATACAAAACCCCATGAAAATTAAGAATGAGGATTAAAAAAGTGAGACCCCATTCATTAGTTGAAAACGTGGCACAAGAAACATACATTGTTACAGAGGTTCTTTAAAAAAAATATATGGCTGTAAACAGGAATTCTGTCTGGCACGTTCTCTATTTGAATGCAGTCCTGCTCCTGCCTTAACTGACTATAATGAAAACACAAAAACTATATAAAGCATACCACTGGGTTTGTGTTTAAACTTATGTCTACCCATGAACTCTCTAACAATTAAAGAATCCTCAACTATCTTCTTGGAAAGGCATTTCAATATTCCTAAAAATATCCAAGTTTCTAAAATTAAAACTCCAGCTGCATTGTACAAATAACCTCAATATGCATTCAACAAAAGCAAGAAGGAAATCTGGCACATACAGACTATTATGAAGTGCTACAACAATAAAAAACACAAAAAACCCCAACCCTTTGGAAAGTATCAGACCTCAGGAATACCAAATTCAGAGGAAATATTCAGCCTGGAGTCATATGGGGATTATCTTGAGAAACATCTACAAAAAAACCACCCTAAAGCAGGCATAAATCAGAGTGCTACACCCAACACATGATAGCCATTCATTCTCACAGGAAGAGCACATTGTGAACAGTGTTTTGAGAGACAAAACGAAGTTCACAGAACAGGGAAATATTGGGAAACAGATAAATCAACACTCAATTTAATTCCATTCAATTTTTTCATCTGGCTCCCGAAGATTCAATACTTAAGTTTATATTTTGTTATTCATAAGCAATGCAATGCCAACCACCGTCCTTGTTTCGTTTCGTTGGGAAGGGGGTGGGGGGAACAATCACAATACATAATGTAACCCCAGAGGTATGTATTTTTAATATCTGGAAGACAGCTGCAAGGCATGTCCCTGAAATCATCTTGTCTTGATTTTGCAAGTGAACTCAGTTTATGCACACATTAAAAACTGTCAGAGTAATGCCAAATTATCAGGATGCAATCATGGTGTTGAAAATTCAAAAAGTATCTTTACAATATGCCACTATGTGTGATGAAACACAAGTAATAAAAACTTGAACTTGAAATATTCTATGATTCTATGAAAATATCATGGTAATAAAAAGTATAAAATATACTAATACTTTGGATACTAAACAATATAAATTTTTAAAAAGTAGCAATAGCATTGCTAAACACAAAGTTTAAATGAACTTGAATCAATACCTTGAACAGGGATTTCAGCATAGCTCGGTCTTTTGTCTGTCAGCGTAGCGAGGGGTTTTGAAGCGGAGATTGGTCCACTTATAGAATGCCTCTGAAATGGAAAAATACTTGTGTCAAACATAATCTGAAGGTAAAAAACCAATATGGAATTGCAGAATCGGTTTTAGAAACTCAGATATGACATTATTGCTGATTTAAAATAACTAAAAAAATAAAAGAACCTTTAAAAATACTTAGTAAGAAGGGCGTGTCCTCTTTACCTGTTGCTTTTGTCAATCTGAATGCATACACACACACTACACATTGATATTGTAACATTTACTTCTTTAAACTTAAATCTGTCCCTCAAACCAATGTTGCAAATTAAGGTTGTAAATTCTCTTGCAGTTTCTGTATTAATTTTGATGTTCTTTTATATTTTGTTTGTACAAACCTGTTCTGGTTAAACTTGATGTATTTATTTAAACTAATACAACCTCCTATACGTAGTCAAGATTTTAGTGCTTGATTTGTGTTATTAACATGCCTTTACAGCTCTGTGGCTTTTACTGGAAAATTAGGATAAGGGTGTATTGGGTGTAGTAATACGAACTACCCACTGCTAAGAAAAACCCTACTGAAAAAGCTATTATTTCTTCAGAATGTCAACAGCTTTTGTTACCACCTATTTAACTGAGATGCTCAGTGAGCAACAAGACATTCTGTTAAGTATTTTCAAATATGTAACGAAATACAAATATAATTATTTTTTCTTTCTAAGGTCACTTTAATATCTGTTCCACTATAAACTAGCTATGAAACGACTTTTTTCAAGTTTTATGTAAAATATTTAGGAATGCATGGCTTCTAGCAGCCTGAAGTGTAAGTACATGATCACAGACGCGTTAAGTCTTGCACACAACAGGTAACCACTGCACAGCACTGAAATAAGCATTTTGGTATCACACAAATGAACTGTACACTTACTGAAACTCAGTCAGTTGCTGAAGACTCAGGGAAGACCGTCTACAATCATTTCAAAGAGCATATTGCAAATTATAGTACATTCTTTATTCACCCTTTCCCTTTCTATTAGATTCCTATATTTAATCACAATCAGTCCAGTAATGTGTGTATCCTGAAAATTCTTTCAGCTCTCCATCTGGCCCAAGATTAGATGAGAAGGTTAAATGAGCCTTATCTTCACAAGATAATAAAGGTCAGATGTTTCTCATGCCGAATCATGTAGGCAAGACAGACAAATTCAAAATTGTGATTAAAAAAAGTTAAGAGTATATACTTTGCAGCATCCTGTAGCACAGGCAGGATTACAGGACTGCTCATTCATCATTTAGAGTCAAGAGAGTTACGCTTTTGTGCTCGTGCTAGAAATCAAACGGAGAAAACAGCTGCCAACCATCTAAGAATCTAACTCCAAAATACAGCATGAAGAATTTCATCACTTTATATCTCAGAAGTCCTGCACGTACACTACAAAGATTATTCCTTTAAACGTGCAGATGAAAGAGACTGCAATAGTGATCTATGTGCAGAAGTGCCTACAACAGCTTCCCATAAGAACCAGGATTTCAAACTTGCATTAACTTTAAAGTTCACTTCACCCACTTAGGAATTTATTAATTTTTTTTTTTTTTAAATAAAGGACAAGGACACTATGAAAGTGAGAGCCTCTTCCCCCAAAATGAAACCACTTATAGAGTTAGATAATGAGGTTAAAAGCAAAACATTTCATTTTGTCATTTCATGTAGCTTTGGGATTGTCGTTACAAAGACAGCGTAGCACAGAACTTCAGCCAGGAAACAAAGGTACGTACGGAGCAGACACAGTGGTGGATAACCATATACCTTTATCACTTTCTCAGCTTCTGGATACCGCTTAAAAACAAACATCCTTTACGGATATTGTCAGAAAGTGGTCGTGTTACTCAGCTGATAACTTGCTGCGTACTGGTTTTGTCTCCTTGTTATAAAACAATCTGTTTGTCTTTTTGCTCCCGTTGATGCTGCGGACAGGGCTTGCTTTCACTGTTGCTAGTTCCTTATTACATATCTTACTATTACAGCTACCAGTAGTAACGCAGGGACTAATACACAGCAAATTCGAGGAAAATGAACCAACTAATGTTTATCTAGTTCCACTTGGCAATAATTATATAGTACTAGTGCACAAGTCTCTTGGAGAATTTTTCCTGAACCATTTTACAAGTGTTAGAAACTTTTCTGCTTGACTGAGCTTCTGCTGAATTTGCAGATCAGCCACTCACAAAACAAAACACATCTGATGTGCAATCAAACATGTATGGATCCTACCGATCCCTTTATAAATAACTTTTTTCTTCAACTAGAAATATCTCCTAAAACTTGCTTAACTGCTAAACATCATTTGTCATTTATACCAGTGTTCAAACTCCTTAACACTCAACAGGATCAAAAGTTCAGAGGAATCATGTGCTTTTGAGGCTATTCATGAAGGCTACTAATGGGACAGAAATGACTAAAGATGCTTTGCAATCTCTCATCCTCTTCTTATTCATCCTACACTGAGGTCTAGCACAAGAAAACACTAGAAACTTTAAAGGACTACGTTTGATGGGGTTTATAAAGAAAATTGTTCAGAGTTAAATAACATATTTTTTACGTAGTAGTCTCTGTATAACTTAATTACAGTAACAGATAAAGATGCTAAGATCAATGGTTACCTCCTCACAGCCATTCCTAATTTGAAGACAAAGTTTCTGCTAGCTACCTATGAACCCTTTAAACTCCAAATATTTTGCTTCTATCTCTTCATCCTTGTATCTGTCGTTGGCTAGGGAAGGAAACATGACCTACAACCACTGCCAGGTACCTATTCCTGATCACTTCAAGGACTTCATGCCAAGACACCTACACATGGCAATTTCAAAACCAACACAGTTCTTCACATATTAAGTAGTTAAGATATGGAAGTCTGACACTGAATTGCTTGGAGCCTGGAAGTTTATATGCTCAAAGCAAAGCAGGACATTTAGTGGTGACCAGCGACTCTGAAACCACGTCTACTTCAGAGAGTCCTCCAGCTACGAAACAGAAAAAGAAAGTACTCAGGGAAAGCAGCAGATACACTTCCTTGTCCTTATGCTCCTCCTTAGGCATCTGCCTTGGTCACTCAGTGGCACAGCAGAGCAGCAAAGCTTTGGGCTAACCCAGCAGGTTTGTTTTTACATTCTGAAGAGCATGCTGTCTGTACCTCTTTTCCTAAATTGTTTTGCAGTATTGCTAAGCGCTATGGTAAATAACAGCTATGTTCCACTGTGGGCTTGGAACTGAAGCCAGAAAGGGTTTTGTTTGTTTGTTTTCAGTTGCAAAAATGTATTCAGGAATGTATCTCCTTATACATACACATATTACTGTAAAGAAAAACAAAGAAAGCCAAGACAGAGGAAATTCAAGACAGCCCAACACAAAAATGAAGTGATACACATAATTCAGAGAGGGCACATGTCGATGCATCTGTACTTGGAGGATCTTTTTTGCAACCAATCCATTTTATCATAATATCAAAACGGTGCTAGTTTCTCAGTATGTGCCCGTGTAAATATTTCCCCTGTGACAGCATGTAAAAGCAACTGCGATTAGTGACAATAAGCGCCGCAACACCCATACAGAGATCAACCCTTCCACCTTTACTCAAGATCTTAAACCATGGATGACTTCTACAAGGTAGAAGCCAATCAGTCAGCTCACATAGTGACTTATTAAAATCTCGCTTTTTTAATTGCAAGAGTAAAAACCACAGACAAACAATATACAAAAGTTGCATAAACACAACAGTAGAAAACAACGTAGTAATATGAAAATAAAGAAAAGGGAAAGATGATGAAAATTGCTTTTAAACCCAATCCCCTTCTCTCTTGAACAGAAAATATTCTTTAAATGCAATTTACATAATTGAGATCACAAAACCCAGTTGCCTTCTGAATAATTACAAATATTTTCAAGAAAACCACCTATCTTCAAAGACAATAGCAGCTGTTTTCAGTTGTATGCCCTCCCCTTTGTTTTTCAGGCAACGTTTCCCACTAACGAATATCCATCTGTTAATGATGTGGTTCTAATACTAGAAGTAGAATTCAAAATTCAAGTAATTCTGGCAGATCGAGAACATCAACACAAGAGCTCTATACCTGAGCAGGTTTGCAGTATTGTAAGATATTACTTTGGTTCATGGTTAATTTACAGGTAAATAAAGTGAAATAAGCCTTAGGCTTCATTCAAAAAGCCTTCTGTCTGCCAAAGCTCTGGTCTAGCCTTTTAGAACATGAGATTAAGCGTGCCTCTTCCTACAAGAGCACAGAAATAAACAGAAATATAAAGACAGATCAATAAGAACAAAGCATCTGTCAGAGAACTTGTTGCATTTAACTTCTTTAGAAAACTGCTGTGAAGAGTGACTGAGCCACAGGAAGTAGGAGAAGCTCTCACAAAAACATTCAATTCTTTCTCTCTGCTTTGAGGCTATCTATTTGTTTTATGTAATTCACTCTTAAATTAATCAAAGCTGCACTAGTCTGAGCACAGGAAAACAGCCGGTCTGTTCCAGGTGTTGTTCCTAGAGCACTAAAAGCCAATATGGATATAGATTCTTCAGTTCACACAGAGAGGGCTTATTACCAAAAAAATATGCTGAGCTATAGTAAAGATCAAGTTTTGGTACTTCTGGTTAGTAATGTCTTGAAGGCAACAAGAGAATTACTGACATTAAAGCAGTAAAACATAGTACATTCTTTGTTTTTTCTTTGCGAATTGGGTCCGATCTGTTTTGTCCTTAAACTTGTTGGCTTTTGCCAAAATCTCACTTCGTTCAGCTAGTGAGATCGTAAAACCAGCAGTGACCTGTAAAGCTGAGCAGTAGAGTACTGATGATGCAATGTGAGCATACCTAGGCTCCTGTAGCAGCTGAACAAACACACAAAGCTTCAGAGGGGACAGGACAAACTACACAATACAATCACCAACTGGCCAAACTCTCAGTGAGTACAAAATGAACAAAGATAATCCATTCAGAGTGATTTCATTCCTCTCTGGTCAGGTTTGATATGGAAAGCCCATGCAACATGGGATACATTTATACTGGTGATTGCTGACAGATTCTGCACAGATCTCAGTCCATTGCCCAAAGGGGACTACTGTTCTTCCTGTGCCAGGCACAGGACTAAGAACTGACAAACAGCAACTCTAAAGCTAAGGAATGCAGATAAAGTTTTCTTCCCATGCTTCTCAGTAGCACAGGAATAGTAATGGTTGGGAATATTTAACAAGAACTTCCAAATTATGCCAAATCTTGTATTTACAAGATGGTTCTCAGTGAAAGACTCTTTTGTTAGACTGAACGTTTTAGCAATTACTTACTTGAGACAATATTTTATCATCACTTCCCCACAAAGTCAGCCAATATTTGTATATTACCACCTGTAGTTTCACATGCTCTTCTTTACAAAGAAGGATTAAGTGCAGTTATAAAACACCTACCTGCATAGGGGATACAGCAGCAGCCGGGGGAGTCTTCATGGGACTTGGGCTCAAGGGAGTGCGAGGAATTGTGGCAGCAGCAGGGCTTGGAACTAGCAGAAACACAGAAAGGAAGCCACTGTGAGCATTGTACTGTTTTGCAGGGAAACAGAAGACTGGCGGTTACAGCAAACTCTCTCCCTGTATTTTACATTACTAGTTTTACCAGATCACATCTTTCAGAATTTCAATTAGGAACTGACTGCAAAATAACTTAAAAGTATGCCTACACAGTTACTCCTCTGTAATTACATTCATCTTCTGTCTTGAATATATCATCCATGGTAAGTTTACTGGGGGTGGACAAGGCTAAGGTGCAGGATACCATTACCCTGGCAGATATAAATGATGGCATTACTACTTCTCTGATCTCCAGATAACTAAAGAGATGGTAGCAGGCTCCTGGGTCTGCCAGTAAGACAAGAAAGATAACCTATTATCACCTCCTTCTCCTTTCTAGTTTCCTAAGTCCACAGGTACAACATACTATATAGGTACAGACAGTCCCTGAAATTTTGGGATTAAAAAAATAACATGTTTAGAAATGCATGAAAACAGACAAATATTGAGTTGGTGAATCAATCATTTGATTATTTAACAGCATAATTAGACACAAATGCTAAGAAGGCAGACAGCAGCTTGAAATAAAAGGTTAAGAAGAAGGGAGGGGGGGAACTTACTTTACCAAACTAACTCTGGCAAGAAAGCACCTTTATCCAATAACAGATTAAAAAACCTTCTAAATTAACACTAGGAAAGTAAAAGTCCTGTAAATACCTATGAACAAAGAGAACAAGTGTGGAAATAGAATCATTTACAGAATCACCAAATAATGCAGAGATGTTTCTATAACTTAACAAATTTTCAGGTTATAAGCAATTAAAAAATAGATTTGCCATACAGTCTACGTCCAGCCAAGCCTTTTTACATCAGAGACTTACAGTGACATAATTGTAAATGAAATTCAAAGCCAAAAGGACTGGCAAGGGAAATATTTTAATCCATACAAGGTGTCATATGCAGTCAAAGCTAAACCCCAAGTGTTTCTCATTTCAGGATAATTACTTGTATTCCTTATTCTGCTCATCTATAGAGAAGGACAACAGCACCTGTTTCCACAATCAGGAAATTATAGTAAAGTCTATTGTCTCAACAGTGAGATCCCTTTCATTTTAGAAATTACTCCCTACATCTTTTAATAGGTGATACTGGTTGGACTTAATTTTTAACTTTCACCACGACTTTGACTATAAGAATATAAGTTATTAAAAGAAACAAACTCTGCTCTAGCTATTACATGGCTTTTAGAATGCTTAATTTGGCACATTAAGTTCACATTTTAATAGAAAGGCTGAAATCAACTGTGCTTCCAGCAATAATTATGTGTGTAATATGTGTTTATGTATTTCTAATATACAGGAGTACTGAATCAAAGCATCTAGCATATGAGTCATCAGCAATGTGACAGTAAAGAAAATAAAGACAAGACAAAAAAGGATGCTTGCACTTAACCGCAGTGAACAATCTATTGTACAATCTAGTTTAGGTTGATTTGTTTCAGCCGTAATTTCGGTCATGACAGTACAATAAAATAACTTACCTCTGAATTAGCTAAGCCATTAGAAGGTCCCTTCCAACCTCAGCAATTCTATGATTCTATGATTAGAAGTGCCCATGTCAACATATGCAAAATTGTAACTTGGTACAGCTACTACGCTAGTTGAAAATAATTACCTTGGGAGGCACTGTCAAATGACTTGATGAGTGTTTTTACAGTAGGAGTTGGCTCTGACGAGGTGGATGATCTGCGACTCAGGCCCATTCCTTGTCTCAGAGCTGCCAAATCTCTCTCTACAGCATTCATGTAATTGTACACTCGACCACGTTCCTCTTCCTGCCTGAAATCAATATGCAACCCATTTAAGGCATTTAAAAAAACATTTAAACATGCAAAGTCTTAAAATCAACACAAATTTGAAGCCAAATTAAATCTATGGTCCAAACTGGTCATTACCTTAACCTAGTTTTCTTTCCACTGTAATTTAGAAACAGATCACCAACCTAAATTACCACTGTAAGTTCTTACTATTTGTCAATAAGAGAGCTTAAGCACCAGGTGAACAGTCTATCAAATCAATACTTGATTTAAGGCTTAATTCCTGCTCCTGTCTCTCAAACACACACGTACACATGGATGGAAAAAATTGAGCCTTAAGGATTTCACCATTTCACATGAAAATAATCAGCTTAGAGGGGAGAAATTTTTTTCCACCTGTATAAACAGAAAACAATTTGAATGACTACTAAGGAGGGAAGAATACATTTCTGGCACGCATCTTTAGGCAGCATATGAATCCATTTAAAAAAAAATAGATTTTTAGTACAGAACATTTATGGTAGTTACTGTATTCAGTGTCACAAGACAAGATTTGTTTGAAGCAACCTATTTTCTACAGTCTGCAAGAATTAAACATTGACTGGTTTTTGCTTCAGACACCATACAGACTTTCCTAACACCTTCCCTCCAATGCAGTAGCTATACCACTTCCAAGGAATCTGATTCAGTCACCTCTTTGTTCTTTGTCTGCAGTGAATCAAATGTCAAAAGATGCTTGTGTATAGACAATAACGAATACACTGACCGGACTCAGCAAGCCAATTCTACCTTCAAAAGTGCAACTGTAACCTCAAAGGTTCACTTGCAAGCAGTAATTGAACAATTACAATTCTGGCTGAAATGTATTAGTAAGAATTGTTCATATTACTTAGTTTGGTGACCTTACTTCAGATAAGATGCCTTACACCCACCACTCGTCCGTCCAGATAACTTTCCATTTTTAGTGTAACCAGTCTGCTCTTCCTACTATCAGCTTTTCCCCAAGTTCCAAAGCCTGCATTATCTCATATCCTGCTGGATGCTGGGTTAAGTGTAACGTCCTATAAAATGCCCATCCATGTTGAAAAAAATTCTTTAATATATACACACCACAAACATCATTACTGTAATTACAAGCTATACGCGTATTCAATCCCTAGAGACAATGTAGTCAGAATTCAAATGGTGCTGTACAAGATGTTCTTATTCTACGGATTCAAAGGACTTTAATACTTCTGAAAGACACAACTCAGTTTCTAAATAACTGTAGCACCTAATTCAAGCCACTACATCACAGTTTGAATTGTTTTTATTAAAAATGTTTTTATACACAAAGATTCTCTAATTATTTCCAGAAACAATTATCAGTGGAAAGAAAACAAGATATATGCAGAATTAGAAGAAGGTTTCTTTTCAGGTAAAAATCCAGCTGTATTTTTAACCATACCAAAAGCCTTGGCTGCTAATAAGAAGTATTAATGATGGTACAGCAAAGCCAACACTGCTTGTCTTTCACACCGAGGGAAGTTAAAACATGTCCAGCTGTTAAATGGGAAAAATCCTCCGCTTCAACCTGGTTTTGCAAAAGTGCCAAACTGAATATTCTTGGATGGATTAAGTATACAGTTAAAGAAACAAATATTGTTCTTATGGGTTTACCTATTCTGACCCCTCAAAGCCTGCGTAAAGCAGCTTGTTGAAATACGGATCCTCACAGTGAGAAAATTTATGAACTTTGGAGTCTCAATAACAGGTAAGACACTGGATTTCCAAAGTTGTACCCCCCCTACAAAACAGACAATATCCCTGTTGTCTTTTGCATACTTGCGTGACTTTATTTCCTCCAGCTCTTTAGTGAGCTTCTCATTTTTCTCCTGAGCTTCATGTAATCTGCGCTTCAGGTCTCCTATCTCTTCTTGGGCCTCAGACTTTATATCATTTGCTATAACCACTGCAGTCTGTAGATCAGCCTGGAACTGACGCCATTCTGCTGACTCCTCCTATAAGTAAGTAAAACTTTAAATTGAAAGCAGCAGCAACAATTTTGAAGTTAAAAATAAAAGTTATCCTTATTATTCAGTTTCCCTATGCTGTTACAGGAAACAACTTAAAGGAACAATAAAGGCACTCATCTCTGGCATTAGGCACAACCTAAATTACAAGATAAATTGAAGAAGTTTTACTGGAAATAACTAGACTTCCAAGGTAATGAATTTCTTTCCTAGAAATAAAGAAAATGTTCAAAGTGGAGAAAAAAAAAATTAGTATTAAAACTATGCATCAGAGGACATGGGAACATTTTCTCCCAAGCCCAACGCTGTATCTTTGTGACATGGAGACTTTTTCAGAAGTTAATTCTTTAGTGTCTGTAGGTTAGTAAATATATTCCCATATCATGCCCGTGTCTCAGAAATAATTATTTTAACAGTATTACATCTAAACATATTACCTTTTCACAATTTCACATGCAGGTCCTATGAAATTTTAAGTTTAGAATTTATGGAGTTTTTAGGTTTTAACCTACCCGGAGTCTCCTGTGAAGATTCTTTATCTCTCTTTCCATGTCATGCTTTTGGTCCTGAAGTTTTTTAACTGTATCTGGAAAGAAAGTAAAATTCTCTGTAAGATCTTAGTCAGGGATCTATTTACTTAAAAAAGAGTAACTGAAACAACCTGCAAATGCTTTTTAAAAACTTACTCAGAGAATACATTTATATAACCAAAGCCATCTGGAGAAAAATAGTATGAGCAGAAATAATTTGACAGAAAGTGTCTATAGGTACATACTTCTCTACAGCTGGTGAGGGAACAGCATACGCAAAAGCAATTTATACAAATCCCAGTCTCCACCCTTCACAATATTAAAATGACAAAGTAATAACAGAGAACAAATAAACAAGGCAGGTAACTTAATATGGAGGGATCCTAAAAACATGGATGTCTGGGGGGGTTCCCTCTTCAAACGTAAGCTGCAGCTCCACAAAATCTTTTGATTCACGATTTACTCCCTGCCACAAAGCAGCTGACATAACAGTCACAGCCATGCTTCAACAGGGATAGAATTCTACTCATGTCCTCAAGAATCTTACATTCTTGTCTATCAAGCTACTATTTGAAGTTGAAACAAGCTGTATTTACGGCAAAGGGACACAGTCCATGAGATCATGTTATGAAAGAGATGGTCCCTTAAATCTGTCAGCAGCTCCACAAAAGGGTATGCAGCTTCATCACCACCAGCTCCTCATGTGGCGTCTGACAGACTGGCTACTGCAATTATTATTCATTTGTTACTTTATTCAATACACAAGGACAATGTGATTGATTACTCCATTCTTATAACCAAGCAACTACTGAAGAAGAACACTGATCTTTGGATTCTAGGATGATTTTATTTCTATAGCATCGTGTAGCTATTTCCAAACTGTAAAAATGATGGGCCAACTGACTGAAGGCATTTTTTCATTCAGGTTCATTATTCCTCGACCTGCTGGAAATAAGTATTTTTCCTGTATATAAGCAATGCTCTTTCCACAAAAAGATTGAAGGTGCCTAATATGTTTAGGCTGTTCAAAATACAAAACCTTCACAAAAATCTATGGAACTGCATAATAAATTTTTGAGTAGTTACAAGATAAATATATACATTCATACAAACAGACTGATACAGTAAAGTTTTGTGGCTCTCATTTTCTAACACGAAAAACTTTCCAGTGCTTTTATTTGGGTATGATGTCTCAGGAAAACCAGTAAACCAGGGTTTACTCAAAGTTACTTGTTCTGCCAATACCTACCAGTGTCTTCCCAAGTACTCCTGGTCTTTTGTCAAATGGCTTTTCTTAACAAGAAAAATGAGGCTACAGCAGACTAAACAGAGAATAGTAAGCATTTCAAAATGCTTAAATCAGATGCAACAAAGACTAGGAAGAGATTTAAGCTGATTTATGCTGATGTGTACATTAAGGAGCCTCAACTATGCTTGTAAGAACATTACAATTTTTCAGCCACGGAATTCCTTTTGGTTGCTTCATCGGAAGAAATTCTTGAATTTCGCCTCAACAGTCCCAAGCACAGAGGCTTTTAATGCCACAGCTAATTTCTTTACAAGAATGATATAAACCTCAGTTGGCCTAAAAACATGATAACCTTTCAGGCTTGGAAAAGTTGAAACACTAAAATTAGACAGATATTTCTGTATTTATCTCCTCCTTACAAGACCGCACATTTTATGATGCATCCAACTGATCTTTAAGCTTTGAAGATAAGCCTAACAGAGCGTGCCACTCAAATCTCATGCTACCATGTTATTTAAGCAAAGCCCTCCAATTTTTAGCTTGTGTCTGTACACATAACTTGTTTGAGCTAAAGTCAGCACAGCTTTAGGTCAAAGTTATAAAAGTCGCTCCCCCTCCCCACCCTTTTTTCCTTTAAACACACACTAAAAAACCCCGCTGCAAATTAGGTAACTTTGAACAGTGAGAGCAAGTCAACATGCCGTAAAGAGCTTCCAGTAGCATTTTGAAACAAAATCTAGCAGATGACCATTTTCTTTTCAAGACAGTTCAAAGAAAATGCTTTTAAAAATAAAATTTGTTCTACTACTGAAAGCAAGCTATAGTTTGTCTAAAAATAACCACAAACCAGAAACTATAAATGCATCCAGAGTTAAAGCTTGTGTAATGCCATTGTTTTGAACTTCTGTGAGATATGAAATGCACCATTAAGTTTTAGTATATTTATGCTTTGAAGTAAAACACAATGGTCTGAATATTCTGCAGTTACTATAAACAATACAGAACATTTTACAGCAGTTGTTAGAAACAGTCTTCCCCTCCAATCAATAGAAGAGAGAAAAAAAAACCCAACCTGAACAGAACTACCAAATTGCAACCGAATTTGAAACGTAGTGAGAAATTAAGACTAAGATAAGTGATTTCACCTCTTACAGCCTGAGCTCCATTCTTCGCATTGTGCCACCAGTTACAGCCTGAAAATTCAAGTAGTCAAACTGGGTACACAGGCAGCAATTCTCTGTACAGCTGCCTTGTGCTATCCTTCCTTTCCGCAGTCTCACAACCCTCACAATTCTTCTAACACATACAAACCCTTTCCGTCTGTAGATACTGCAATTTTCAGTACAGTAGGACAGGTACTTCTACCATTATCCAGTCTCCTCCTTTTAAGGAGCATAGACTAGAAAGAGGATTGAGATAAAAGGAAAAGTAACTGTTGTTTAAGGGTAAGCGATGAACAAGGAGACCATTTGATGAATGAACAGGATAATCAAAACTGGCAAATCAGCAAGCTGCTTGGGTTTTACTGCAGGATTCAATTATGTCAACATGTCACAAAACAGTACTGATTTAAATCACAGTTCAACAAGGCCTTGCTTTTTAAAAGGTAGAAAAATAGATTATGGGAAATGCAGACTACAAATGGTAAAGAAAACATTACAACTCAGGTGGAGGTGGGAAGAAGAAACTAAGATATCATCTGAATTTTGTAAGGCTGTCCGAGAAAAAGTATCACTGCATTCTGTATCTGTAACTCTTACTAATTACAATTGGCAGTTAGAATTTATCACTATGGAATAAAAATGAGTATCAACATTCAGTTGTTTAATTTCAATAATCTCTGGGGAAAAAAGAAAGAAAAAAAAAGACAGACTTATAATATTCCGATATGCATAGTAGTTTCAAAACATGACATTACAATGCCTGATAAGCAACTCTAAATCAAGTAATCCTGACACAGCCAAATCCACAATGGGCATTCTCATAGTTTTTGTACTAGTTACATTGGCGTGCCTTGTACTAGGATAGCATTTCAATTTTTAGCATAGAAATGGCTATCCCAGGATAATCACATCTACACAGAGTAGTGCCAGCACTACAGTTAATTTAAGAATTATAGCTTCCTTATGTAAGGAACAGGCACTGCTTGCAAATATACCAAAGCTCAGGCAATTTGCATATCAATCTTGCTTTTGAGCTCATCACTGTCAGACAGTGGGTCTATACAGCAAGAAAGCCGAATTTTTTAAGGTTCCAACATAAGCAAAAAAAAAAAGTACTAACAATTAGAAAACTAACATCCAATCCATTTCCAACCCTATGGTAGAAAAGGCCTAAAAATGGTAATGTAAAAGATCCTCTTCAAAATGAGATATAACAGAATTAAAAACTAACGCTGTCAGCTCCATAAAAGAACTGAAATTCTTTTATAACATAAAAATTCACTGAACCTTAGATATCTCAACCTTCTTGCTCACCTCCCCTTGTTCCAAACATTTACTGACTTAAATAGTTACAGACTAAGAGAATTGATATGTTTAGCACATGTACCTTGTGCTAAGAGAACATGCAACGAGTGTTTTCAGGCTTCAGAAGAAATATTGACAACTGATAAGCTAACCTACAAATACAAATTTTCTACAAATCAGGAGACGAAGCTCCCTGAAAAAATTTCCCCCAAAACTCTTATTAACTGCTTGGAAGAATAACAGATTTCTTTTTTCCCCTTAGTCATCGAAGATGACTGATGTGACAGCTTGGCTACCTGACTACTGAAAGGTTTTTCCGAAGTCCGAAATGAGAAATGGCGGAAAGACGCCATCTAGCGCGGCGCCCGCCTGCCCTGCGCTCGCCCAGTCCCGCACCTACAGACTCATCGCCACTACAGCTTGTTCCATCTCGGCATCTTAGTGAGGATATCAAACCTACAGGTTATTTTAATATTTCTCAGAATTTTTAGATGCAGTACAGAAGCACTATGCTTAAAACTCCTTGTCCCACCAGTAAGGAGTTCAGCTGCCACTGACCACAGTTCCTGCTGCATCCAGATGGACATCAAGAATATACTGTATGTTTTTAATCAATGCAATTTACATCCTACTGTCCACAAAGAGATCCCAGTTTTTGCAGGTAGGCATATTAACAGCTAAGATGTGACAGTTCAATATTCAGATTACTGTGAAAAATGTTTCATTGTATGTTTGTTGTGCTTCTTTTTGGTGTTTGGAAAGCCCACAATGAAGTGTGCCCTAAGTACCAGTGCTAGAGCATGTCACATTCCTACATTTGTACTTAGTGTTGATTAACCATTAAATTGAATGAACACTCACCACCTCATCTATGAAGCACCTTTCTCTTCACTGTAAAGTGTTTCTACTGTGAATTCTTAAAGTGATAATTTTCCATCACTTATCACTTGTCATTTATCAGTTGTCTTGCCATCACTTTCATTCAGTCAGTAACTTCGCCATTAGGCAAATTCTCTCCTTAAGGGGTGGGTTACATTTCCTCATATTTTAAAATCTAAAATAAAATTTCACTAAAGAAAACCTTTATGGTTCTTTATTACACTTGGTTATTAGGCTGAAAAAAACATCATTCTTCTAACTAGTACTTTATAATACCTAAACCTACACTGAATTCGCCACATTTAAAAGCACAGGCGCTACACATTTGGCTGAGAGAATACCAGAACTGACCAAAAGTCTGATCAGCTTAAGACAAATTACTACTAAGATGTGTTTTTCTGCCACTTTAATACAAATTATTAAAATTCTGTCTTTTGTATGTTGTGTGTAATACCTCCAAGTCCCAGATTTTCCCAGATGCTCTTCTTTGATGTCACTACTCAGAGGCTACCACCAAGAAACTCTTGTACAAGGTTTAATTATGAACCCATAATGAATAGTGTTTTAAAGTGGTCAGAGAAAAACATTTTTTTAAGTCTATACGAGTCTTCGGGTGCCATCCTTTCTTTCCACCACTAGATGCCACTCTCCTTCCTGCCTATAACTAAAATGCTGCTTTCTTCCCAAAGGGATCGCACCAGGCCATCAGTTAGTACAGCTGAATTTTCCAAACTATTTCAAGAGCCATGAGTAACAAAGACTGTTGCAATACTTGTTGAAAATTTCTACCCAGGCAGAGTTTTGTCTGCCTGAATTTTTACGATTTTAAGTGAAGTATCTGAGAGCTGTTTTGTACCCCCAAAGCAGAAACATCTAAAAATTAGAGCTGCCTTGTAATCAGGTATTACTAGGCAGATACTTAAATGTTTTTACGTGACTACGGTGCTATTTCCTGTGTGAATGTATTTCAGTTAATGGACAAAAAAATGCAAGTAGAAAAGCGTCAACCTTTTTAAGTCTTTGCTACAAAATGACTTCAGGAACAAAGTCAGAGCCACTGCCCATGTGCCTGAGCTCCTGCTCCCAAGTAAACATCTGGTTGGTTTGAGCACAGAAAGAGAAAAAAAAATTGCAGAATGAAAACTTAAAGCAATTTTGTAAAGAGAAACAGTGATTGCCTTTCAAGATAAAGAAGGGTTACTCAGGGAAACCAAGCTGACACCCACATGTCTGAAGGCACTGAGCTTCAGTCGAATAAACAATTCAGCTTGCTTAAGACACTACCTTTTCTTGACCAATTTAAAATCCTTTCTATGAATATTTCCCTTGTTGTTAAACGGGAGCATGCTTTAATTTTTTTTGCTATCTTGTTTCATCTTTGTATGCCATGGAAGAATAGCAGATATTTGAATTCTGTAAGCAGCAGTGTGCAAATACAGTGCTTATTTAGATGGAGACTAATTGCAGAATTCCAGCCCATGGTAGGAATGTCTGAGCAAGTCTTGGAGATCAGAGAGGGAATTAAGGCACAGAGAGCTAGACAAGTATACAGTAAATATGAATTTCATTATAAACCCCAATGATTTCTTGTATGGTGGCAAGAGTCAACAGATAAAGTTTTAGTCTAACTTGCTTCAAGTTTGCCAGAATCATTTTTAGGTTCACAGATCAATTTCACAACTTGAGCAAATCTACACAGAGAGAGAGATATAAGACATCCATATTGCCAAGTCAGCTCTAACATTTGTAACTTTCAGAGCCTTATTTCTCCACTAAAACCAAGTTTCTTCAGGTGGGAGAAATCATTAATTATACACATTCTCAAGCTACCAGGTAACTCCTAATATTTGGGCTCTCGAAAGAGAGAGCATTCTTAAAAAAAAACAAAACAAAACACCAAACCACTAAATCAATCATCCAGTCTCCAAAAAGCACAAGGAGCACACTATTATTAAGTCTGTAATTACATGTTCTACTTTGAAAAACAACATTATCAGATTTCATATTTATTCTCAATTCACAGGTTTTCATTCCCACACCAATTACTACCAGGACTGGAAAAGCAAAGCGAACTTGATTTTTTTTTCACCTAGCGTATAAGGGTTCTGTAAAGCCCAGTCTGACTTGAATTCAGACATCTGAAAGACAAGTGAAAATGCTTTCACTATTACAGCATTCTACTGCAGCTGTTTTTAAATTATCATTTCTCTCACAAGAGAAACTTGTAACACTTACTCTCCAAATCAGATATGATGAGATTGTCATGCAGCTTCACAGCACGATGCTGCTCTACTTCATCCTCCAACTCAAAGATAGTTTCTTTCATGTCACTTCGCTCAGTCTCTTTTTCATCTAGTTCTGTCCGAAGTTTTTCTAGAGTCACATTGAGATCCTCAATTTGTTTCTTGGCTTCTTCTTGGAACACTCTGTATTCATCTTCAACCTGAAAAAGAATGTATCTTACCAGAACTAAATTGGTTGCACTTTAAAACACATTTTCAGTTTTGTAACTACCATACTTACAATATATTTCTGCAACCATAAAAAAAGTACTGGACTAGAAGTCAAGTGTAAACCTTTAAAAATGTGTTGTTCTAGTGCAACTGTTTTCCTGAGCCAGAGTTAAACTCTTTTCTTCCCAAGCTGAGTATATGAGTATTCTCCAGCTACTCTAACAGCAGTATCCTGTATTCATGTGAAGCAGCACCACCAGAGTACCAAGGCTGTGGTTGCATGAGCAGCAGATCCAATTTAACACCTAGCTGCTGTGGAAAAGGGAGGGGGTGGTGGTGGGGAAACTCTTTACCCTTTCTTTCTCTTGCCAAAAACCAGCCTGCTCTCTCCTGTGCAATTTTAGCGCTTGCTGGACCTGCGAGATGATTCATTTCCTTAGCCAAGTAGCAGATTCACTTTTGCATGTGAGATGTGTTAGTGAGTTGAAGTAGTTCCCAGAGGAGTCTTACAAGACATCGAACTGAATTTAAAAAAAGCAGGGAAAAGAAGAGGTAGTAGACTTTTCCCTTTCAGGAGCAGTGAGACTATTTTCTTCTGCCTCATGAAACTGCAATGGAAGTAACAAGCTGGGATCAGAGGCACAGAAACATTAACCCCCATGCCCAACAACAAAAATAGGCTGTCAGAAAAACAAGAGAAATTAAGTCTCATGGCTTAGGGTGGGTCAAAACAGGCACCAATTTTAATCAACAAAATGTCCTGCTTTAAATCATCTCAGTATTTTTTATTTTAACAGCACTACCTAACCTCAGTTATTAAAATTATGGTTACTCCTTTTTTGTTTTTACTCCCAAATTAAGGTTGATTCTAACTGGCTGGTGATCATGACTAACATGTTGATTTGCAACTAATATATAGTTCAAACATTAAATTTGGCATAGATTTTCTCATCAGGAAGATATACCTTTAAATGCATACTCAAAGTTATTAAATAAATTTTATCAGATTCTTATTTTTATATTCAATTATGGTAAATGCTTTTACTAGAGATATTTACTAGATAAATTATTTATACTTGAGTTAAAATAGCTGGTTTAGAACTAGAAATATATATTTTGATCCAAAACCCAATTAACACACAAGCTGCTCCTGGACGGATCATTAGTAAAAAACCTATGTGTATTTGCCATATTTAATAATAATTGTTTAAAAGCTTATCAAAATGTTTTTGGTGGTTTGGTTTGTTGGTTTTTTTTTTTTTTTTTATTTAAAACCAAAGTATGTATTCAGTAAATTAAATTCAATTTGGTAAAATCTCTGTCTACCTCAACCTCAAAATTAGTAATTTCTTGACTGGAGAAAGGAGACGCTTCTCTGCTTTCCTTATAATTAGTTTTTCTAAGTTAGCTGAACCAACCCGAATAAACTGAAACTTGAAAATATTCCCTCAACACCTGTAAAAGTTCCTACAAGTCATCAACAGCTGGGTTGTCACCTCAAACTTTGACTCCCAGGACTTTCTCAGTGACATCCCTCTTCTACCAGTTTGGCACTAACTCCTCAAAACTCTTGCAGAATGCATTGAATTTAAGCACAAAATTCCTACAGTATCTTAAATACTGTTTAAGTCTGGCCCTTGAAATGAGTGGAGGAGTTTAAATACCAGTATTTTAAGAAGTAACCCGACAGTTAACCCTGTGGCTGAAGGTATCCATACAGCTTTTTAAAAGGCCTATGTCATTTTCATAACAAATGTTAAGAGAAAGTAATCAATACTACTGCAATCTGATGAACCTCATAATTAATCCTTCACTTCTAGAAGAACTACAGTGACCAACAGTAAGTCATGGTGTATAAGGGATGATAAAATACAACAGTTTGTTTTAAACACTACCTTAGCAATGGCATCTTGCAATCGATTGGCATCATTGCGAGTGTGTGCCAGCTCTTCTTGCAGACTACTGGCCAATGTCTCTGCTTTTTCTTTATCCCGCCTGACACTCTCCAGCAAGTCTTGTATATCTGATTTATCTCCAGAGTTGTGTATCGAATACAACTCAGCCACTTTCTGCTTTTCATGCTCTAACTGAGCTTTCAGCCTATTCATCTCAATCTGGTCACTGGCTACTGTGGCTTTGTACTCCTCTAAGGTAGACGCCATTGCTGTTTTGCTTTTCTGCTCTGACTCAATAATCCGTTCCATGTGGTGATTGCGTTCTTTTAATGCCCCTATCATTTCTTGGGCCTCCTTGTTGTCTTGTTCTGCCATCTTCAAAGTGTTGCTCAAGTGCTGCTGAACACCTAACAGCTGTTCTCGCTCAAACCGAGCGTTCTCTGCAAGATCCATATAACGTTGCTCTAACTCCATGTAGCGACCGCTTTTCATATCTTCATCAATTACATAAGAAATATGGTGTTCATCTAAAAGGGACCGAAAATACTCAATCTGACGGCTGAAGTGTTCTAGCTTATCACTTTGCTGGCACAAAGATTCCATAAGGATTACTTTTTCCTCTCCAAGTCTTTCATTCTCGCTGTTTAACTCTTGTGTTATTTGTTGCAAATCCGCAAGCTCTTGAAGTGTGGCTTGGAGCTCTTCAGCTGTACTGTGCTGATTCTCTTCCATCTGATGTATCCGTTCTGTCAGACAAGCTACGGACACTTCACTCGCATTGCCACTGCTTCCCTTCCTAGATCTTTCTATACTTGGTACTCCTTCAGACTCTGAAGATGATGGAGCATCTAAGGCATCATCGCTTGATGTCAGTGGCTGATAAACTTCACTGCACTCACTGTCTAAATTATCCATGGAATTACTATGTTGATTGTCCATCAAAGTGTTCTCATCCTGACTTAACAAGTCTTCCATTGATCCAGGAGCAGAACCTTCCACTGAAGATGTCAGAGTACCTCCACCATCGCTGTGATTGCCAGCTGTAATCTCCGGACTCAAAGACTGATAGCCAAAGAGTTTTTCAGAGTTGTCCAGCCTTTGTTCCAAAGAAAAGCCTAATGCATTTAGTCTGTCTTTTAACATTCGATTCTCATTCTTCAGCTGGTTGAGCTCTTCTCGGATGGCAGTGTTTTGTTCCTGTAACTGTAGCAATGTAGACTCTACATCAGTTGGCTGATGGACAACAATGGCTTCTTTTTCTTCAGATTTTTCATCACCTTCAAGTTGATCTTCATTAAGTCCCAGCTGAGCACGCATATCCCTTAGTTCATTCCGCAGATGCAAGATTTCCACATCTTTAGTTTTTGCTAATGTCAAAAGATCGTTCACCTTTGCTTCCAACGCAGCTTTGTCACTGATTTGATTGTCCGATTTGGACTTGCTCATTCGAATATCAGATTCTGGATTGGTGCGACTACGGGAGCGTTTTGCCAGTACTGTATCACTGGTTCCCTGTCCAGTCAAAGGCAGCTTTTTGCTCTGGCTTAACCGAGAACGATCACGTATTCTTTCTCTAGAAGAACTTGACTCTTTATTTCCAGATGAAGTGCTACGCTTAGTTGTGGAACTTGTACCTATATGTTTTTTGAAAGTTAGGAACATAAATATAAAATGCAGTATCTGTAATAGAAGACTGTGTATTTTGTATCAGCAATACAGTGGTTGATTTTCTGATTCATACCGCTAAATACATTTTATAAAATACATTTAGAGTAAACATTTGTACAGCCTTAACCATGAATCAGTGCAGTTATATTTTAATTGACACACACTTTACCAATTGCTAAGCTTCACCAGTATTTTGGAAATTAGTTAGACCTTAAAGTTTAACATTTGCAAGTTTCTTTTTTTCTGTCTTCAACAGCTTCTGATAAATTTTCCAAAAACTGCAGCAGTGTTATTCCTACAAGTTCAAATTTGCCTCTTTTCAGTAGATTTCAATGCAAGCTTTTAAGCGATGAATTGTGTATTATTCCCCAAAATAAAAGTTAAGGTCTTTTGCATTTCCCTCTCATTTCATAAAGACAAGGATAGATTATTAGTACTTAACTTCCAGACGCTTTACAGCTTTGCAAGCATTACTGAGGCCAAAACATCGCAATGGAAGGCAAGACATATTTCCATCCATATTGATGACACACTTTTCACTTTTCTGAACAGTTTCTGAAAGCCCTCTTACTTTACTTCTATAAAGCAGTACAGAATGTCCAAAATGTTGACTGCAACAAACGATCACATCTTAAAAATTTAGTGCTTGTGGCATGTTTTTTTTAAACAAATTAAATTATTTTAGACAAATCTATGATTCTCTAGATTATTTATATTATCTAGTTTTATATAGTAGTTGCATAATCAGTACTGAAAAAATTAAAAGGAACACCCTCCAAAAAGGCAATTACATTATTAGAAAACAGGAAAAGAGTACAGGAGGTGTTTGATTTGACCGTGGCCTTAATGACCATTTCATTAGGCAGCCTGGATCCTCAATACATAATAGAAAAATAAAAAGCCACCCAACTACCATCCTTAAGCATCAATACATCCATTTACCTGCAATAGTTTTGGGTTTATTTTCCAGACTGCTCATGGTCGTCCCTGAAGCTGAAGATGCCGTTGATACACAAGTGCTCTTCTTTGCCTTGACACCATTGGTCATTGTCACTCCACCGCCACCAGCCATCCCCGCTAAGAGGTCATCATTACTCTTAGTCTGAAAGAAAGGGAAGCAGCAGCTTTAAGACAGTTGGCTGAGAAGTCTGCATAGCCAACATTTCTTCTGTTAAAGATTCCATCAGATTAGAAAGTACATATTTGACTAGTCATGTGTCTATGCAAGAATGTTGAAAAGTATAAATGCAATGCACTGTGCAGAGTTGGTAAGTTGAAATTGAACTTCAACTCCTTACCTATGACTGACCATAGAAATGGACTCTTCTCTCTCCCAGACAAAATTTCTAATGTTTCAATACCAAGGAGAAGAAAAAAAAATTAAGGAAAGCACAGTAAGACAACAGTGTAACACTTCTCAATTTTAACTGAAAGTTTGCTTAAGCATAAAAATGAACACAATTCTTAGATAATTAAACCAGCAAATACTAGGAAGTTAGTATAATGTCCTTCTATAGAATATGATCAAGCGTTTTCTGGTGGACAAGCTCACAACAAAAAGATCAAACCAGGCAACACCACAAATCAATCCAACATTAATAAAATACCCTTTCTAGCTCAAAATACAAAGCCACAAATCACTAGAGACTAGGGCAGTATTCAGACGGGGGAAAAAAAGCCACCCTCACCATATATCCTTGCCTTGTTTTCATGCTCTTTACTTGGCACTCTCAGAGATGCGATATTTGTCTGATGGACTTTTGTCTGACCTTGTAAGATAATTTCCGAAACTACTGTTAGCAACAAAAGCTGCCTGGAATGTGACATGGCAGTAAGCATAAGAGTCTCTAGAACCAGATTCCCAAACAGAGAATCCATCTTTCAGAATAAAGGCAACTCTAGAAACACTAGTTCCTAAGTATTAAATGGCAGACTTTACAATTACTTAAAATGCAATTTTCAAATGGAGAAACAATCAAAATATGCTAAACATTCTTTCATCATAAGAGCAAGAAAAATTAAAAGAAAACAGCTGTGTTAGCAGCATTCCTTGAGTAACTGTATTATTCAGCTGAATAAAACATCTGAAGTCTCAACCATCATCCCAGCTAAAAGGCAGCGCTTAGGACTTAACCAGTTGCTTTACATCATGACTTTCAAATTCTGCAGGTTTGTAACCTCTAACTTCCATACATATTCATGTTAAAAACTATAGGCCAGACATGATTCTATACATTAAGAATGAAGGTACACTTGCTTAATTAAAAAAAAAGTTGCATCTCGCTCCATTCTATATAGCTTCTTTTTGCAAGCGTGAATTTCCAAACAGTTAGGAACACTGATCACAATACCATGGAAAGGGCATAAATGGGATTTGTGCCATTTACAAAGAAGAGCAGCTGCAAAACAAAAGGGAGCTTGGGAAAAGAACATATTTGTTCTGCATGCAGTTGTTAGAAATACAGATAATTTACAGATACAACAGGTATTTGTAAGGGTAAAATCTTCTAGGACAAGAATGTTTTTATTGAATCATGTAGGAAACAGTATGGCCTTCTAAAAAGGTTTATAAAAGGCTGGAAGAAAATGCATTACTCTGAGGCTGTAGTTTGATGTGCATCTAAACTGGCTTTTCTGCTAGAAAAAAAGCCACTGTTCTATCCCACTCTTCTCCATGCGCTTACACACTGTGCTGGGTAAAGTGAAGCCTTTCCAAAGGGCTCCTTCCTCCCAGGAGCCAGATCAGTTCCGTGATCTCCAGTGTCACACAGCCGTGCAAAACAGCAGATGCAATGTAAGTACCAATGGGGAAATAAAAATGTTTGGAGGGCTACAAAATCGACACAGCTCACACTACTTGGGGGGGGGAGCTGAGCACAAACTACTACTGTATGGCAATCCTTCATTAACCTGTAATCTAACCAGATTTCATATCTAATCTAAACCAATTTTGTGGGCATGGGGTAAAGGGGGGAGGAAACAACCTTGTGATTCAACTATCACCTCAAATAAGGTATTACAAAAAAGGCATAGAACAGTGATTTTCTATTTTGCTACTGCAAATCAGTTGGCAAACTTGATAGTTCAAATAGACTATTAGCTGTCAGCATTTTTACCCTGTTGAAAGAGTAGGGAAATTAGATTAAGCTTCTAGACACTTATAGTACAAGTACATGTTATCAAGCCAAATAGGTCAAAGATGTGACTCAGCTTGAATTAAAAAAAAAAAGCTAAGTAAAATACACACTTTCTGACATTAGTCATCTCCAGTCCTTGCTGAACAAAGGAATTTAAGACAGCCATTCTTCTTCTGACTTACCCATAAACTATTTCTAGTCTAGGTTGGAAGGCACTGCCTCCTCCGCAGCCAATTAGTAAACAGTTTCTCAAAACTGTAACACTATACTCTTGGCAAAGAAAACTATTTAGCAAAGCTTTGGAAAAATTACAAACCAGCAGCTCTCTTTTCTTAATGCTCCGTAATGGCAGCCATTCTTGACTTTAAAAAAAAATCAAAGTCTTTTTGTAGCATATATTTTTAATGGAACCAAAATCAATGTCGCAGCTTCTTCCTCTGGGAAGAACAGTTTCTCCCATTTACTGAACACAGTGCAATCCTGCTTAGCATTAAAACCCCTACATTAAAATATGAAAAACTAGAAAATATCATAATTAGAAATGCTCATCCAGACCTGTTTTGATTTGCTATATAAAAACCCCAGTCTATAATTACACAATTCATATTCCATTTTCCCCCACATCTTTCTTTCAGTGCAATGAAACTTGAATGATCACCTCTACAATTCATTTCATCTTAGTTTCTCAACATGTATATCCTATTTACTGCACCTCATTCAAATCCATTTTTATATATATATATAATTATTCTTACCGGGATTTTCTTTGATGCTTGCTGTTGCTGCATTTGAGTGCTTGAAACATCAAACTTGACAACAATCTGTAATTATGTCATTGCATTTTGCAAACAGAATACTGAAACCTAGACACATGAATACTGAAAACACATTCGAATTTTTAATATTCAAATGTTGGTGTCCAAGTCCTGGCTTTTCAGGGACACTGGGTTTTGCAATTCATTTGTATGAGGTACAGCTGACGTCTAATTACAGTTGTGAGCGTTAGCATGATCACAAGCTCATTAGCTAAAGAAGTCAAAAAATAATCATCTTAAAAATAAGAACACACTGGTATTTGCGGAGTATTCTTTGACAGATTAAAAACTAGAAGTGGCTGGCAGTTAACCTTCTGCTGTAACAATGTGTGTGAGGTGTTGGGGGGTGCTGAACATTTCCAAAAATCCTGGGCGAAGTGGGAGCCAAAAATCTACAAAGAAGTAACCGACAAAAAGGCGTTCTGAAGCAGAGGGAGAGCCCGACCTCCGGACCAGTGTTCAGCTGTGCAGAAGGGCGGGTCTCACGGTTTCTTCCTGTGCTCATTGTCCACACACTTTGAAAACTCCACAAAAAAGGACATGTCCATGGAACAATGCGTAGTGAAAGAAGCCCACCCAAAGCTGAACACTGGCCCAGGGTTATACCATGACGGGCACAGGAAAAAAAACAGACTATAATTACAAAGTAATTTTCAATTTTGCAACATTATTACTGGCTGAATTAAGATTGGTATAGTACTGTAAGTGTTTATTTCTACTCCTTAATAGTGGCCTCTCATTCAGTAGCCAACTCAAATTTTTCTGGATCTATACGCACATTTACCTTGAGGAGTGCATAAATTAGCAAGCTGTTGCAATTAAAGTTATTTAATGCCAGCTTTTTTTTTTTTGGTCAAGGAATATTAAAAGAAATTCATAATACACACACCGATTCATCAAGTCTAAGAGAAGATCCTACAACCACTGTGAGGAAAACAATGTGCCAAATGCTTCATCAACAAGATCAAAACACAAAACTCTACAAAAAATAAATACAAAATAATAAAAATAATACAACTTATTACTGATACTTCTTTCAAGCCAGTAATTATAAATGTGATTTACCAGTATCAGTAAATAAAAAATATACAAAGAACTAACTTTGTTGTATAAGTATGGAACAGTCAGAGAAGATAAGAGTCTTTATTATTAACAGTCGCATAGTTGGCACAACAGCAGTTTAACAAGTAAAAGACATCCAACTGTATGAGTAAGCCTGGCTGTAACATAAAGCTGAGATAAGTCTTCGCAATTAAGAGAAAAATTTTCATTGTGCCTCAAATGTACAATTGTCAAATTCTAATCCTACACCCAAACATAGCCAGTAGTGTTACTAATATAAGTAAAATTGTGAAAGCGCACTGGGTCAAATTTCTTCAGTGTTAGATCATCCTCCCCCTTTAGCTCACTGAGAGATATGACATAAGAAACCTGATAAGTAAACTACAAAGGACTTTTGTTTCCATATCCTTTGAGAGGTTTCTAGAAATACAAAGTAAGTAGTGTCAACAAGCATCAAAAGATTATTTAAAGTTAAGGAAACTGCAAGATATGTTGGGTGGTAGAGGAAAGAGGGGGCACCAAGAGAAAATCTAGCTGAAACCTGGCATGCGAGTTCATCAGCAAAAGTATTAACCATTCTTCCATAAAAGAAAAGAAGAAAAGAAAGGGAACACACCTTTTGACTTCAGTAATCCTGCATAGCTATTACAGAGAGACCCCAACCTTTACCACTTCTTTAATTCTAGGTCTTTATTTGCCAGTTATTTAAATGGCCTATCTGGCTTTCTGCAGGTGACAGTGGTTCGGGTCCCAGTTTGCAGACACCAGCCCTTTCCCTTGTTCTGCTCATTTGCTCCAGGGCAGCAGCAGTGCCCCAGCTCTGCATACCGGGCTGCAGAAAGGCAAAAGGAGGCGGGTCCATCCATGTGTCCACACCGGGAGAGGGAGGCAGACCAAGCAGGCTCATACCACCCATCCAACCCACATGTGTTCACTCCCAGGTGAAAACTCCACACCAGCACACCTCGGTATGTCTTATTTCTCTTGGTTGTTGGAAACCATATGCTCCTAAATCTACTGCCCTGTTTTGCTAATGTAAGAGAAAACCTCTACCTTTGAACTTGTTCTAGGAGCAAGAATCAACTTGTGAAAATTCAGCTCAAGCAGTACTTCACACAAAGCAAAGGCCAAAACAGCTAGAAGAATGTAGCTGCACTGACCTGACACGGATCGCTGATATCAAGAAGTTTCTCATGTTAGATACCTCATTAGTTCTTTTTTCAGAATTCGTAAATAGCTCTTATCAAATCCCATTAGTCACTGACACACCATTCAAGCATAACACATGACCCTACTAATAACATTCATCAGAATGCAACTTCCACTCTGCTCATTTTGCAGAATAGTCAAGTTCTGCAAAGCAGATTGCTTTCTATCACATCACACATTGCACTATGAAAAATAAAGCATGAACACCACACGAGGTCCTATTACCCTGGGCAGTGCAGTGTAACTACCCAAATTCCCTTCCGTTACCTGTATAACAAAACTCTAGTCTAATCTGCATTAAAAACATGCCTTAAAATTCTACTACTTTTAAAGCTTTATTGTAAAAAATATAAATAATCAGAATTTTCTATTGGTCATTACCTTCAAAAGAGATGCTGATGTCCCAGTTTTGGAGAGTTTTGTTACTGCAGACACTGAGGAGCCGTTTTCTGGTTTGGCTTTTTCAGTTGTTTGAGTTTTATTTACTCCAGGCACTTTGGGCACTGAGCCAACACTCCTGCTTGCTTTCTTCATTCTGGGCTGTCTGTTTATGATGCATTTACAAACAAATCTACAAGCAGAAAGAAAGAAATTTTAAATATAAAATACAAATGAAAAGCAATGTCTTTTTCTGTAATGCTCCGTTTAAGATCAGAAGTCCAGAACAGCAGTAAAGACCACAAAAAAAAGAGCCAAACAGAATGCATGTGACTGACCAATGGCTTTTGCTTTTTTTAAAAAGGAATTTTTTATCAAGAACTAAGCGCTTCCTACAGCACCACTCCAAATTATATTTCTTTTTCAGTTCTCTTTCCACAAATGGCACTGAACCGAGGATATTTTATAAGTGACCCATGTTGCTGAGTTCACTCGTTAGCTAGCAAAAGAAAGGCTTATTAGGGCAGCAATGTTCTTTATTTCTGACTGTGGGAAGGAAAATACCGTGGGAGTATTCAGGCAACAGCCTGACTACCAACAACACTGGATCTGAGAAAAGATTACCACCAGCTTGGTAATTAAAGTACAGAGAGAGTAACAGCAGTTGCAGAGAGAAAAGTATTTTTATAAAAATTAAAAGTTGAAAAATTCAGATTCCCTGAAACCATTTGTTATTAAAAATCACATTAATAGACACATGGGATTTTACAAAGTTTTATACTAGTCATGTGATTATGAGGATTATCTCTGAGAAGAAACCAGAAGTAACCCACCACATTCCATGGCCCCCAGTCAGCATCTTTACGTTGCCTTCAAGTTTTCTCAGAGACAACTGTCAATACTGTCATTCCAACCATGAGCAAACAAACTAAACCCTGGAAAACAAAGCCGACTTTACTCAAAGCCGGAGCAGCTACAGCAGACCTGAACACTGCAATTATCACAAGAACTGCTAATTCAGGAAGACAACCTAAGACAACCTACGAAAGGGTAGATGAGCCAACAGCCGTAACTTGAAGCACGGACTACCAGAAGGACGAGCCACATCAGGACCTGCTTCCCCCTTGCAAGCATGGGACAGTTGGCAGCTGTTTTCTTCATCTCCCCTGAGTCAGAAGACACGCGATGGAAGATTAAGAGGAGGAAATTTCCACTCCTCTTTCATTCTTACCAGTTCTGGGTGGAAGTGAGTGATCAGGTTTATCTGAGCCCAATATCCTGTGGCCGATTAGAAACACGAAACACATCTAGTTGTTTCCATCTCTTTAAGAGTGAAGCATTTCAAAGACACAAAAAGCAGACTGATGATTGAGCGCATGAGATGTGCTTCACAAAAATACAGTGATCAGGAGTACTAATTCATTTCAGCTAATGGAATTAACACTGTACATGAACAAACACTCCTCCCTCATCACCACCTCAGCTGCATACAAGTGTATTTCAAGTCTGACTTCTATCAAAGTCAGGAAAACTCCAGGAGTTTTGCCTCCGCAGACCCCTAAGTGCTGTTATCAGAAGCAACAGGAAGTTCCATTTTAAGACACTGACAATATTTGTTTATAGCTTCCAGATTCCCTTTAGCTCTGAAAGCTGGCGTGAACAGACATAGAAAAGTTTGTTTGCTGTTGCAGTTTCATCATCAGAATGTCAAAAATGCACCGGGCCTGCCATATGGCTACTAGTAATCAGAACGCCTTCACAGAAGATTAAATAACCAAGACATAATTTGAAATGAGACACTCCTAAGAAAACCAAAACCCAAACCAGAAAAGCCCCATGAAGGTAGTATGTTTGCTATACACACACTATTTTAAGTGCTACAACTGCCTACTAGACTCCAGAAGCAGATGCTAATATTTACATGTAGGACCAAGTCGCCACACTTACATTTCTTGCCTTTTTCATGTTTATGAGTTGAACACTCACTTGTGCTTTTGATCTTATACAGTTGAAAACTAAAACTGAAAAGACCAAAGAGGACAGAGTTGTTTAGTAAAACTGGCATAATTACTATTGAATGACATTTTTGATGTTCTACAGACTACATAAAAAAAGTCGCCCATAGCATGCTTGAGAAATAATCAAACAAATGTCAGTGCACAGCTTGTTGTGAAGCTGACTGCATTTCAAAAATCACCTCAAAGAACAACCTACACTCTTGCAACAAACCCAGTAAATCAGAACCATGGCCTTCTGACAGCTCACAGGGCTAGTAAACCAGTGCTGTAATGAAGGTCAGGGCACTGGCAATGGTGTGACTATCGTACGTTCGGGCAGAGCTGGCCAACCTTGCCCGGCAAGCTAGATAAAGCAGCAGGTCCAGCTGGCCTGCAGCCAGCCTGCAACGGCCACTTGCAATACGCATCTATCAAGTTTACAGAGCACATTCATTAAGTCTGACACATCTTACAACATGCCAGATACACACTGCACACATGATCTTTGCATGCACTGCAAGAGACCAATACATTTGGGATCTGCTTATTATAGCGAGTAATACAGTAGCATAACCCACTGGATGTATAATCCCCAAAAGAAATGCAGGCTAACATTAACTTTTACAGTACAAACCATTGATACTCTTACAAATATATCACAGAGGTCAACAGTGACAAGAGACTGTGTGAAGTCAAATGTTTCTCATCCATAATGGATTGTAAAAAATGCATGTTTTAGAAGTGTTCCTGAAACATGCAACAGTATTTACTTCAAGAACAGCAACTGCATAGCAAAGTAATGTCAATAAGTGAAACTAAACAAAGTAACTAAGTATAATCCTCATGTTTCACCACAGCATTACTTTAAAATATCCATAAATTTGACACTGAAAAACACTATTTGTGATTTAGTGAAACTCACAGGTAGAACCACCTGTCCAGAAACTTCAAAGGTACTTCGGGGACAGGGAGGGTTAGGTACCGCTGTTCCTGTTTTTCTTCCAGAGAAACTAAGCTCTAGCAGTTACTCTCTTACTGAAAGAAGATTGTGTAATTACAGTTTAAAAACTGAGAAAAAGATACAATAAGTCCAACAACTTAAAACAAGGACAAGACATTAATTAGCATTAGAGGTTCTAAAAGCAGCTGCTTACTCAGGCTCCTAAAGTAATTTATGACCTCCCAGTGCCAATTGTCCCCTCCCGCCTTCTCCAGGAAGGAAGAAGAGGATGGGGTTTCAGCACTGAAAGCAGAAGACATCAATATTGTTGAACTGTAAGTGGAAAAAGCCCCACTTCACCCAGTTTCTCAACCGGCTGATATTGCAGATAAAGACTACCTTTATACTTCTAAAGAAGAACACCACATTCCTTCGGAGGACACAGTATTGGGAACCAACAAAAAATTTGTCTCTACCCAACACTAAATTTTAAAATAAGAAATAAAATGATCACTAGCCAAACAAAGCTTTCTGAACATTAACACAGAACACTAATAATTCAAATGAGTGCTAAGATATTATTTCACTATTCTTTTCAAAAGCAAATACTGCATATAGAACTGCAGTTCATATTTTGCCCTAGGGAGAAAGACGGAATTACCGAAGACTTCCTTTCCCTTTACACACCTCCTGCCTCAAAAAAAAAAAAAAGAGAGAGAGAGGGGAAAAAAAGTGAAGTAGGAGCTTAGCCCTAAAGTTGCAGTGTTATTAAGAGTTGTAACTCCATGAGATAGTCAAGAGAGACTTTTGGAGGTGACTCATATCACAGTACTAAACAAAATACTCATCTATCAACAGACACAAGATGTTACTGGAAAACATTTGATTAATGCTAGCAGTACAGTATCAATTATAAAATTAATCAGGATGGAAAAAAGCCAAAACAAGCCCAAAATATCAGATAGAAAGACTGCATTCCTAAACTAAAATGTAACTATTTGCTCTAACCTGTACCCTTTCCCAGACGTCTCTCTCTCCACAGCACACATAGTACAGGAAACAGAAGGGAATCTTGTTCAGGGCGTCCTCTCCTTGCTCCGGTGGAGGCATGAGAAACCAGTCCTGCATTTTATACCAACTGCAAATACAACTCCATAAATAATAATTTGAAAGTGTTTTGCCCAATGGCATGGCTCTGCTCTTTACTGTAAACTGATACGATACATCCACCCAGGCAACATGAAATGCTTTCAGCGTTACTCTTATGTACTCTTTAGAAACCTGAAAACTGAAGGGGGAGTGAGGGGGATGGGGGGGGTGTATGATTTCTTACTGGGATTACTTTAATATCATCCATTATTAAATATGTTTATTTATACTAATATTGCTGTCACAAAAGTAAGGCTTAACTATAAGGGTACAAAAAAATAGTTTCCTGTGCCTGTAAGGTGAGAGAGGGTTAAGCAGCAAAGAAGGTATTAGCCTTTTGCCTTTGGTTAAAAATACAAACTGTCAAGAGGTATTAAGCAGTTTTATCTATTAAAAAAACTGAATTATTAAGAAAATGATAAATAATCTTAGAATTATCTTTTAAGAGTTCCAGAAAAATGGAAACAATTGATCCCTCAAATCTGAGGATACTGAGCATTTTTGAAACATCAAATACCCAAAACACAGAGGAAAATGGAAATACTCACATCTAAGAGCAATGGAGTTAGTACACTTTCACTCCCTATTTGTACAAGTTCTTTGGTTTTGATATATTTAGGCTGACAACTTTTGCCCAAATAATTGGGGAATGACATTTTTAGGTCACTTACAGAGTCCCAAAAGGCAGAACTGTGAAGAAAAGATTATGAAATACAGCCTCTTCAGCCCCTTGTAAAACACAGATTCAGAACTTCCCCAAGACTCTGCAGGCGAGACAGCGTAGTCGCCAACAACTTAATGTCTGGGATATGAAATAAGCTGCATACTAAGAGACAGAGTTCTCTACTTTTATAATGTCCACAGCTCAAACTTTCAGCCTGCAAGCTGCAGAAGCACTCTAAAATGACGTCTCTTGCTCACTAATTCCAAAAACATAATCCATTAACCACTGGATTCCAGAAGCCCAGAGCAAGCAGTGCATTTGTTTTATTGCTTAAGACCAAGACATCAGTTCTAGTGACTTGCAAGTTTGCTAATGCTAGAGGGTTATTGAAGATACCAAGGATAACAGGAAACTGCATGGAATAACAGAAGACCCTTATGAGACTAACTGGACAACAAAACCAGCAAATAAAATTAAATGTAGGTAAACACAAAGCAATCTATCTCTTGGGGAAAAGCAGTCTCAGCTTCATATATAAATGTGCTCTCAACTCATTAGTATCGCTCAGCAAGACTTCAGCGTTTTGATTCACAGCTTCATTATACTATCAGTACAGTTTTTGGAATAAGGCAAAAAAAAGCAAAGCAATTCCAGGAATTATTAAAGAAAGGAATACAGAACAAACCATAAAACACAAATATTGCACTCAACAAATCCATTTTTTGTCCATCTACCCACACTTTAATTGGTACATGCAGTTCTGGTCTCTCAAACTCAAAAAAAATGATTTCTTATAAACCTGAAAAAGGTTCAGCAAGGGGCAAAAATAAGATCAAAAGGTATGTAATAGCTCCAACGAGACATCTCACAGGGAATATGACAAAAGCCTATCAAATCTTGAATGGCATCAATAAGGTAGACTGGGACTGGCTGTTAATCATCTCTCCCAGTACTAAAACTAGAGACCAACAAATGAAATTAGAGCCAGGTACAAAATAAGAAAAATGAGCTGCAATTTTAATGCGGATTGAAAGAATGCGGTGGCTGCATGAAGTGCAAGTGAAAGCGGAGACTGGACACGCACAAGGTAGAGAAATTCCCTAATGGATGCTAAATAGCTGAGCACAAAGCGCTCAGAAACCCCTCTGAGCCCAAAATAATTGCAGGGTATGAAAGCAGTCAGGGTACGAGGGAAGACTTTGGTTTTGGCGGTTTTTTTCCTGAGGCATCTGTTCACAGCCGCGGCTGGACCCAGAGCACCAGGTGGGATGGATCCCTGCACCAGTCAGGGCGGCGTCTGCTACGTTCTTATGCCATGAGGAAAATATACAGATGTCAATGATTTATGGGTGCTGCAATTTTGGAACAACTGCTGCAGGTAGTTATTTAGAGAGGAAAGACTTTCCTATTACTTTCTATCTGAAAAATTCAAAAGGGCCTTTACAGTTTTCCATTACAAGTTGCGGAATTACAAAAATAGGAATTCTACCTTTAAGTTACATTATCCATCCACTGTTTTCAAGCCACATTTGCTATTGCCGCTTCTCTTTTAAACAGAAGGGAGGAAAGACCAGAGCTTTGGGCAAGAATTGGCTGTTACACACCTAAATTTCTCTACTCCTTCTTTGGAGAAAACTTCAGAGCTGTAACTGCTGTGAGCAATGTGTAACCGTTGCAATACTTAACATTCCAGACAAGTGACAGGAACATTTACAGAAGAGCTCCTAAACTTACAAACTCTGCTCTAAAAGCCTTTTCATAACAAAATTAAATAATGTAGTCTTGTTTTCAAGCTCCTACTTCAAACAACTGCTATGTCAAAACACTGCGGAGGAAAGAAAAAGCAACTGTTAGTCAACTAAATCCAACAGATTCTTCCTAGCATGGGGAATCTGTTCCACAAGGAAGGGGAGCACTGTCCAAAACTCGGTCTCAGCACTAACTTCTATATTGACTGCACCTTCAGAAGCTTTTTTTTTAATTACAGTTTTGGAAACCAGAACAAAAGACGAGGTAAATCTATACCTTACTGGTATCCATCCTAGAGCTGATTAAAAAAATATTCTAAGTGGGCTAAGTACCCCATGGACACCCATTAACTACAGCTGCTCACACTAGAGATGAGAATACCACCCACGTTACTTTTCCATATGTTTTGTTTCATTGGTGTTGATAATACACGTAATGAAAAACATCCTTATATCTGATGGCAGTCTGTGTATCCCTTACAGTGCAAGCTGAGAGAAACCTCAACCGGCAGAACATGATAAAGGAAATAGAAGAGGGAATAGAACATGTAGAATAGTAGTATGATAAAAATGGAGGGACACTAAAACCTGGTTTTGGCTATGGTGTCATTTTCGTTTTGGTAAATTTCACAGTTGCATCCAAATTTTAAGCCATGCACTAACAGATGATGTAATATATACCTATTTCCTGGATAGTAATTACTCCTCTATGTCAGATTTTAAAGGCTTAAACAAACTTAGCAGGAGTACCAACCTGCTCCGTAAACCCCTTAGGTTTCCAATAAAATACAACCAATAAAATTCCAATAAAATACAACCAACTCTTATTTTGGCACTGTAGGTTTTCTGGGAAAAAAAAAATTAACACAATAAATTTCCCAGCCAAAGGACTGGCCAGCTTTAACTATAGAAGCAGCTAATCTAAAAAGTGATACTTGGTCAGTTAACCATGTTAACTGAAAGCGTTGCTATCTATCATCATTCCAAGCATGTTCTAAAGTAAGTGCTAGTACAAAAATTCTATAAAAATCAATAAGTTTCCAGTTACAAAGGTGTCTTTAGTGCATATAACCCTAAGGATATACTGTATTCCTTAGCCAACAATCAGATTCCATTGCACACATGGAAGTTTTCCTTGCGCTGCCAGGGAAGTACTTTCAAAACCAGCAATGTACAATTTTAAGACCAGGGAAGTTGGCCGAATAGCACAACAAAAGGTGAGCGACTAACACAATGGCTTCCTTCTGTTTCAAACTGATTAGCTCAGTAGATAACATTTCATTGCAATGTACTCTGTCTCTAGCACAGCTGTTCCAAAAAGTGCCGGCTAGAGTAGGTGACCTTTTCCCTTTTCTCCATTCAGAAGGTTGTCAGCTGAACTCTTGTATCAACAACTGCGGCAAAGGCTGCTGCAGCATGGAGCTCACAGGGAGACGAAAGGCAGGCAGTAGCCCAGCTGCCATCAGAAAAAGCGGGACAGAGAAAGGATGTGCAACGTGCTGTTTTCAGGAGCTAGACCAGCGGCTCTCAGCACAAGTATGCTACAGGTAAAACCTGTAAGATAAGGGAACAACTTCAACCAGGTCCAATGTTCATCCAAAACACTCAATCGGATCTTCAGTTCATGCAAAACCCCAAATCCTGTTTCCAGCATGGTTACGATGACAAATCTGTCCTTACCAGCTGTTGACTAATGTATTCTCAACTTGAGGACTTTCTATTGCCTGGATTTCTGGAACTGGGAGGTGACTGGGTGCTCATTATGTCCACTTCACCACCAACCTGGTCTGGCAACATTCCTGAAGACATTGCACCAAAAAAAAAAAAAAATAGAGAACAGGAGAAGCATACAGAGATACAACCCCTGAGGACCTTCCCAGCCCCCAGGTGCTTACAGCTCTGGGACTCCCAGTCCCAGAAGGACCCTCCTGGTCCCAGCTGGACCAAGGGAATGGCCCATCCACAAGGCAGCCTTGCTAAGGCTAGGGGAGGGCAGCGCCTGCTGGGGATTGCTTAAAGTAGCCATGAAAATAATTTAATTGTACCCTGCCACCAAAAGAGGCGGTCCCACCCCTTCCTCAGTCCTCTCCCTTCTTTCAATTCTAGAGATCACAGTTCATTTTTTGATGAGTTGTTTTTTCAGTCAGATCAGAACTGATCTGACTCACCTTATAATTGCTAGATACCATGCAAAGGAAGCAGCGGGACTGGGAACAAGAAGGAAGGCTCACCCTTTCAGAGATGTGTAGCCCCAAATTTGTTTTAATTCAGTCTCAGGCTATTGGACACTCAGCAACAGCTCCGATTTAAAGGAACCTCTCGTTGCTGCCCAACCGCTTTCCAAGGCACACTGTTCTGTGGAGCCACACGGTAAGACAGATGGGGCAACAGATGAACTGTGTTATATTTAAGCAATCAACGCAAGACAATACAGAGCACCGACCACCACAGAGAGTCTGAAGACTGGCTGTCTACGGGTTTGAAATCTGTGCTCCAACCCACATCTTCCTTCAGCTCCAAGACCCGTCAGCAGCACGCTCATTACTTTGTTTAAAATCCTTCAGGCTTGGCAGACAGTGAAGAGACAGAACTGCACGCAAATCTTTCCTAAATGCCCTGGTACCGCTAAGGCAGGAGCATTTACCCACCCCAGTGTGGAAGCCTAGGGACATACATTTGAGTTACATAGGGGAGAAGCCTTTGGGACAGGACAGAGAGGCTCCTATCTGCAGCCACTATTATTTTTTTTTCCTCCTTCAGGATAAGATACTGTTTCACTTCCACATTTTTATTCTGAGCCTTCCAGAAAAGGATGAATCACTAACCAGTTTATGGAGTCCTTGTTTCCCTGGACAGTTTGGTCGTTGGAGCAATGCAGGAGTCTACGTGGGGACGAAGCCTGGGAAAGCACTAAAAGCCCAGGACCAGTACGGCATCCCTAACTGATGTGAGGGCTGATGTGCTGATACCACCATGGAATGCCAAGTGCCTGACACTTTAGCACTTTCCATTGTGAAACATTTCTACGGTATTTCTTTGAGGACCTCCTATACCTCCAGGTTTCATGGCGACCCTTTGATGTTCAGCTGAAGGCCTCAGAATAGTTTTCCCATTCCCTCCAGAAAAATGTAGTCTTTCCACTAAAAAAGGCTATACTGAAGTATTTATAGTTATTTTTTCCTCCAAGTATCCTTTACTTACAAGACTAATATCCGAAGTTATAGACTTAATGGAATTTTCTTCTGTGGATAGATACTATTTATTTTTTACAGGTATATATCAGAAACATTTTCAGAAAACTGTCAAGAAGTTCTTATAATGCATATTTGTATAATTTTATGCTTTTAATATAGAAAATTTACTTCTGAGCTTGAAATACAAGTACACTGAAATTTCACGTGCACACTTGGAACTATAATCTTTAAAAAGTTTTTAATATTTTTCCTGAGTGATAAACAGAATTTATACTGTTTACTATGAATTTGAAAGCGTTGGGTAACCTTCAATCAGATACATATAGTTAAAATGCACAAAGAAATAGGTACAAAGCCAAGACTACCCAATATAGAAGAACAAACCTTGAAAGCATAACGCAGTTTAGAAGCACATGGTACAAACAGCAATTTTGGTTTCTTTGTGACAACTGATGCATAAATACAACAAATCAATTCCTGCCACTAATGACAAGCTTTTAGGGCTGAAAATACTCATAACTTTATAAGTGGGAGACAAAAGGAAGTTAGGAGAGTCACCCAAGATACATGAAAAGCTCATGGTCCAGAGGTACAGGACCAACCCCCCGTATTTTGAGTCGACAAGAATGAAGGGCTGGTGGCACCATGGAACGGCACAAGCCACGGGGACCTCCAGCAGCTTCACTCTCCTTCCCATTAGACTCAGTGTGTCACTAACCGCAGCTGGAAGAAGAAAAAGACCAATAAAAACAGCACTGAAGAAAGGGGGATAGGCCATCCTTGAAAATCCATAATGCTCACTTAATTAAGCAGATTTGAATAGGTAAAGGATGATATCTACTCCAAAACAAGGATACTTCGCTATTAAGTCAGGAATTTGGGTTCTATTCCTACATCTGCCCAATTTCCCTATGGCTTTATGACAAGCAGCTCCTTGTGCCTGAGCTTGATTGTAAATCACAGTAGTATCTATCATAGCAAACTACCAAAACCTTTGGAGATTGGCATGACAGAACCCTTAAACTTTTTCAAAGTCATAGGGATGCCAATACTTACAGGTTGAGGAAACCCTCACCTATAGTTTTGTATAAACTTAGAAAGAAGAAGAGCAATAGTTTTGGGCAAAAAAGTATTTATGTTAGAAAGTGTTCATTCTAATATCTTAATTCTTGATGAGAAATTCTCAGTTATAGTCAAACCTAGCAATATTGCCACATTCAAGGATGTATGTTGCATTTACAAATCATAAATCAAGAAAAATTTGATGACAAGAACCTCCAGCAACTGTGCCTATTTAAGAAGTTCATCATTTCCAGAAGAGACACGTAATTGTCCATTTGATATAAGCGAGAGCAGATAAAAAGTAGCTTTGCATGATTCTGTCATTGAGAGGAAAGATTTTTTTTTGTCACAGAAAAAAAAAAATCAAAACTAGAACTTCAAGTGAACAGTTACTCAGATTTGCAGTAGGAATCATGTCTTTAAAGAACAGTTTTAAATTTTTTTCCTTTCCTCCAGTAAAGACCTTCAGGGACTTGAAGGAATTATTTGCCATTAGCTATTTACAATGCTGGTTACCTCTTAAGGAAAAGCAAATTAAACCACAGAAGACCATTCTTGCAAAGAAAGAAAGACTCTTAACTGCCTGATAGATGTCACTTTACCCATTAACAAATGTCAGTATCATTTACCTTGCTAAATAAAAGAAACTTTAAGCTCAGTACAACTTGGCAACTCAGTAAAAAAAAAAGTTAAAAAATCCTATGGCTAAACAGAGAAAGTCAAGCTCTAATAGACCATTTTTATAAACTTGTCCGTGTCAGTTAAGACTTGTCAATATGAAGACTGCCAACACTTTAGCACTGAACACTGAAATATGTTGAAGGAGCCTCTCCAGCACCAGCCCTCACAGAGCAACAAAATTCTGTAGCCGAAGTTTCAAGAAGGCTCCATCTGCCAAAACCACTGTGTGCTTTTAATTAAGAACATATATAGAAATGTAAGAAGAATACAGAAAGTTTCAAAGAGTATTAGGAATGCCAGCCTCTTGGTCAAGCTTTCCACCCACCCCCTCAAATGTATATCCCATCGGAAGTCATTATTCACTGCATGTACCTGTGCAGAACACGTATCCTACACTGGCTAAATGACCAAAGTCAAGGAAATGTTTTTAGCACCAGAAAAATACCAGTACCTTCAGGCTGATGTCATCGAATTCATCACTCAAGTACTTCAATACTACCTTTATTCTTTTTTAATACTAATTATTTAAATACTGGATGTTAGATGCTCAGTTTATTTTGCTGAATAAAACTGCATATATACCAGCTAGTTGCAGGCAATCTCATTAGCTTGGCTTCATTCTGGCAAACAGTACTGGAAAACAAAATTAACTGAAGATCATGCAAGTCTTATCTTTATAAATGTCAAACCAAGTCTTGAAGTAAGTCAAAATGAGTTATTTTCTCTCTCGAAATTTTGCTTAAGTGCCTTTACAACCCTTTAATATGTAACAAATGGCTAGTTCTAAATTATGATTTTTATTTCTTTTTTGGTACTGAAACCTTGCAGATTGATTCCTTTTAAAAAGTCTCTTTTTACCTAACTTCACAATTTATTCTTGTACTACTCTTCTCTGTAATTTGGGAAGTCACTACTTCTGCCACTTATTTGCAACACAGTGGCAGTTCTTTGCAAAATTAAGGTATCCTGAGACATTTACTTAAAGATGAAGATCAAAAGTTGTAGTGCCTTTACAGTAAACAAAAAGTCCTCTTTCCCAAAGAAAATCATGCATGTGTGTGTGAAAACTCTAATGATTAATTATTTATACGTTAAAAGATAGCATCCTATGATTACTTGCAGGCTGCATTAAACTGTTAAGTGCTCCAAATGGTGGCTTCTCTGATCATTTCAGTTGGAATAAGCTCAAAAGAAACAAGTAATATGTTCCTTGTGACTAGTCACTTAAGGCCACAATTAAGTATATAACTCAGCTTCTAACACCCCTTTTTTCTCCCTTTTTCAGCATAAAGACTAAAAATAAGATCAAATGGGGTGATCTTTGAAGCCAGGAAGTACAAGCATAACATTTCTTATGCTGTTTTTCCCACTGAGCAACAGAGATTAAGTCACATTAATAGCTTTATACACTTCTAGAACTGGATCCTAGCTGGCAAGACAGGCTCCAACGTCACAAAATCAAGGCAAGAAAAAAAGAACTTCTGAAGTATGTTAGTGAAAGATCTCTTAAGGAGTTTCCATTGCATGCCTCCACCTTCTGAGAACGTATTTTCCTCTTTCATACTAACTGTAAAGCAAAAAGAGCACAAACTTCTTTCCGTTCACCGTGTTATTCATAAGTATATATTTAACCATACCTAAAATGTTAACTGTACATCATCTCATCTATTCTGTACAATGAAATCTTTGCACCATAAAAATAACTATTCCAACATGCACTTAGAAACTTCTAAAACTCATTGGCTACACCTTACGCTAGTAGCTACCACAGGCCAGAGGTCATTCTCCAGTCGGGAGGCAAACCTGCACTGCTTGGTTTGTGACTATACAGCCAAAACCGCTTTCCCATCTCCCCCATCCAGAAAAAGGGGGCCATGTCCCATGTCTGGAGAAGCCCTGGCATTTGCCACCTTTGAATGATGCCCAGGTGTGGCTATGGAACATGCTAGGTGGCCTAACTAAGCCATGCTAGTGACCATGCTGACAATTTACTAGCGTGTACAGTCACATGCCAGACCTTACCCTAACACCCAAGTTTTCTTTGATTTGCTACTATGGACAAACTCTCCATAATGGGAAACCTTCACTCAAGCCTCTCCTCAAGCCCCATATTGAAGACACCTTTGATCGCACTCCTGGAAGACCACAGAGATCACACTGCCTTAAAACACGGAGGGAAAGGGAAAACACCAGAGCTGGTAAGCTGCAAAACAAAATAAAAGTACAGTCCATGAGAACTGCAAATCCCTGCACAGAGTTTGATGATGTTGGAATGTCACAGTGGCCAAAATTTAATAAAACAGCCCTGAGTACTACTAAAGACAGAAAACAGATCTTCATTAATGATCCCACCAAAATTCATGTCAACAAACGGCTCTTCGACTCGAGCAGATAAAAGAACTGGAAACGCTGACTTGCGGTGTTTATCTCGATGGCACTGTATTTGTTAGAAACGGTACAATAAGCTAAAAAGATTTGAGGTGTTTTGTTCCCCATAACTACATATTGCATACAATAAAGAAAGAAAAATAGACGTGGGTCTTCAGACATACAAAAACATCTGAAAAATCAAGTTTTCTTTTCTCTTATTTCACATAGCCTACCAGCCTAGAACTCCATTTTTCCATTAACCGAAAATTAAATGGCAGTGTTACAAGAAACAAAAGATTACTCCCCTCTCACAGTTTTAACCTCAGACTGTTTACAATGACCTGCTCTTTTCATTTTTGCTAACTACTACCTAACAACAATCAGCTAGGCTGGAGGGGGGAGGAGAAATTTTACTTCTGAGCTACTGCAGAACTATATTATGATCCACAGCGTGCTAAAAGCAGCCACTGGTATTAGTTTGCCCACATTTCAGCAGCCAAAGTCCATACCATTAATTAACAGGAAGCAACAACAGAAGGTTTATGTTTGCTTTTGGGGTGAGCAGAGTTTGCACACACTATGTCCTTCAACAGAACCTACGGCTCTTCAGAACACTTTTCACCCAGTGGAACCATTCACAAGACAAATTTTGTGCTACAAAAGAGCGACGTTTGTCAGACCCCAGCACAGACAGACACTTCATGCAAGCACAGGCGGCGAGATGCTGTTGTGGAGAGAAGCGTGCAGTTTGCTGAGCATCAGCACTGCATTGTTTTTCTCTCTGAGGACACAGAGCATAGAAGACTCCTAGAACAGGCTGGCGAGTCTTTGATTTCGGCCCAGCTGTAGGAACCTGCCTTCCTCCGCCCCGGCACTACCAGCTCACGTAAGGCTTGCAAGAAGGAACACTGTGAAGCACGGGAAGGCAGTCAGCAGGCACAAACCTGGAGCTTGGGGGATCTTTCGGCTACAAAAATACAGAAAACCGGCACTCCAGACAAGCGTGAGCCCAGAATCCAGACAAAGGTCCTCCCCGCCACACCAAAACCTATATACAAAGGTGCCACAGCGCAGGCACTCTACCTTTCACCTCAGAGAGAGCCCACACGCACC
Organism: Anarhynchus alexandrinus; assembly: GCA_008711295.1. NCBI lineage: Eukaryota > Metazoa > Chordata > Aves > Charadriiformes > Charadriidae > Anarhynchus > Anarhynchus alexandrinus. The sequence goes on from VUYV01000004.1 coordinate 8,881,560, forward strand.
GCCACCGTCCCTCACGGCAGAAACAAGCGCCAGCAGCGGGAAACAAGTGAATTCACCGCGGGATGCAAACCCGCGCTCGCCCCGCTAGCCGGGAACCGCGGAGCCCTCCGTTACCTCACCGCCTCCCGGCCGGACGGGCGAGCCGGCCTCCCCCGGGGCGGCTCCCGCCGGCAGCGCCGCCGAGGGACAGTCACAAAATGGGTGACAGGGACGACGCGGGGCGCTCGGCCAGCGCGGGGAGGGAGGAGGACGCCCCCTGAGGGGCCGAGGCGGGAGCGGGGCGGCTGTCACCGCCGCGGCCGGCTGAGAGGGCGAGCGGCGCGGCGGGAGCCACAGCGCGGCCGGCGGCCCCGCGGGGCACAGGGTGCGGGCGACGCCGAGGAGGAGAGCGAACCCGGGGGCGGGCAGCGCGGGAAGGGGCTCCCCGCGGCGGTGAGGCGCTGCGGCCGGAGGCAGCGAGGCGAGCGGCAGGAACGCGGGACACAGGCCCTGCCGGGGCCTGCGCGGCGGCGGGCGACCCCCCGGCGGGCGGGCGGGGGTCGGGGCTGGACCAGGCTCGCTGGCGCTCGGCGCTTACCGGGCAGCCGCCTCCTTCCCGCTTCTTCGCGGCGCGGCCCGAGTCTCGGGGGACCGGACCGGGCCGGGCCGGGCCG